>NXFV01000623.1:0-61208 GCA_002803225.1 Gamarada debralockiae | reverse complement strand
ATCAGGAAACCTGATCGCGCCCACCATGACAGCAGTTCCGGACGCTGTATCCGGAAAATGGACCATTTCTGTCCTTGGTTTGCCTTCCAGGTGCCCCATTTGCACGCAGTTCTGAACTAAGAAAACCTTTTGCAGGGTCGGAGGCCCTCTTGGGGAGAACAATTTCAAATTCTTTATCCAGTTCAATGCATATACGGCCTTGTACTGCACACACTTACTTGTTGTGATGGCAATTTACATCCAAAAGCAAAGAACGACCGAGGTCTGAATTGGTCACATGCAATGACTTCGAAACTTTGCTAATAGGTTGAATAGGGCGAAGAGGTGAATCGACAATTCATTGCAATTATTGTTCTGTAAGATCACATAAATTACTGAGGCCTTGTTCCACCTGTCGTCCTGGTACACCCAGAAAGAGCTTGCTCTGAGAACCTCGATTCTCTATGCTGGGAGTCTCCTCTCAGGCGGGTTTAGGGGACCGATTGAAGCTGGCGTACAGTCTGGCTTGAATGATGCAAGAGGGATTGCTTCTTGGAGGTAAGAGCAATGCGGTAAGCCTAAGGACCTTCGCTGACTGGGATACGAAGATGGCTCTTCAACATCGAAGGATCCATAACTGTCTTCATTGCCATGTGCGCCTGGTAGGTCATCACCCTAACTTTGGATTTGTGAGTTGGTTGCGTACAGAAGCAGCTCCATCATCCCCGACTTCCCCATACAATACGATGGCTCACCCTTGACTGGAATGTTGATTTTGCGGTCTGGTGTACGTACAGGTACATGAATGCTGGTTCAGGAGCTGTCGCAGGACTCTATTGTCATGAGAGACATGGCACTGTGGACTATAGCCAGGGCGAGGATAATCCCCGTATTCAGATATCGATTATCGGGCTGGTATGGAGGTGCCAAGTGGGACGATTTAATATGGATAACAGTAGGCTCATCAAGCCTCACTTGCGAAATTTGCTACTGACTTGCTTCCTGCATTCAGACCAAGCCCAGGAGCAAGCGGATATCAAGTTTCCAACCCATCAGTCGTCGATCTTGCGTCCCTCTGCGGAGCACTCTCAGTCTTCAACCAAACCTCCATGGCCGACCTCCGGAAGAAGTCCGTCCAAATCACTGCATATCTCGAGTATCTGCTGCTCTCAGGAATGGAGCCCGAAATTTCGAATTCTGCGATTCTCTCCCTATAAGGAGGGGTCAAACGATGGTAATTGTCTGCCTCTTGCTGTCTTTAAACCAATCATAGTATCTTTCTGGACCAACACATCGTAGGAAACATTTTCCCACACGCTGGAAAGTCCCACGATCGCCAACTTTTGGGACAACCATCAAACCGAATGCACTTGTAATTTGAATGCACCAGATCTGCCTTCCTTTCGGAAGCTCTCGAACATCGAAAATTCCCGTGCAATTTAAAGGGTTTCCTAGATGATCTCCATGGGAACTGAGCAAAGCTGCAACGGGATAATCGTAGTAGTCAATTCGGCCATAGCTAGGATGACAGGTGGCTTGTTTGAATGGTGCATTGATTTTAATGTATCCATTGAGAACCAGCCCGCAAGGACCGATGCTGTCGCAAGCCGCTTCTAAGATTGTGCATTCAGGAAACAGGCGGTGTGTGTTGGTCTTGGGGTAGAGGAAATGGTTCACGCAGTCGCCAAAATGGACAGGCCCCTCAACAGAGGCCCATGACCATGAAGGTGCTCGATAAGTCTTCACTTTCTCGCGAAACTGTAAACAGCCACCTTCCTGAAGTCTGGTCTGCATGGAAGGAAGATTTTGCCAAAGTAGTGCTTCAGGTAGACTTTTCTTCCACAATCCAGCCAGGTATTCATCCGAAGTTTCCTGTCGAATGTAATCTGCAACGCCGGATATAGCGACGAGTTTGTCTCTAGGAAACGTGATAGATCGTCGTGTATAATCAGCCAAGATTGAATACCAATACCGATGAAGTTCCCGCAAGGAAGTGGCGTAAGACGGGCTGTTACCGACCTTGTCCCGAGAAACTTGTCCTACTCTGAAGTAGAGATCGTTCTTCTTGGCTTGAACAGTCTCTCTCTGTTCTCGAGACTCTCGCACGTAGTTCCCCTCCGTTAAGTGCCTCCTTGAGCATGTGTACGTCATTTGCGATGAACCGAAAGTCAAAACACGGGGACTGAGGACCTTTTCTTGAAGGCACCAAGCTCGACGAGACAAGAAGTCCACCTCGGCGTCGTGATTAATTGGAATGCTAAAGTTGATTTTGCTCTTTCTGCTCAGTTTAATTTCGCATGAGTCTGCTTGAGACAAGGCCCAGGTCCGAGCATTGAGTATCCCTGGTATCCCATTGTGGCTGTTTCCTGCACCGGCAGCAGCAAGGGTCAAATACGCATTTGAGTAGATAGCAGGCATGTTGGCTGACTCGGTCTGCCAGTCCAAATCTGAGTCTTGTTGAATACATAGAGCGTCGATCCAGAGATACCTTACCCCGAGGTTTCGAGTAATTGTGACTGCATCCTGAAGCGTTGGCGGTAAAGAAGACCAAACAATTTCTCGTCGTAATGCTTCAATGTTGTCCGATGTTGTTCGCGAAAATGGAACATCTCCCCAGCAGTAGCTAAGAGCAATCCATCTTCCCGGTTGACCTTTTGTCTCAAATAGATGCATCTTTCGCGAGTCGTCCATGAGTCCAACATCGACTACTCGTGCGGGTAGTGTTGCACCTCCTGGGGGTGTGTTGACTAGAGCTGTGCATTCTGGGTGAATCGCAAAACAGTCTTTGATCCAACTTTTTGCAAGCTCAAAAAGTTCAGGAGAGTTTGGAAGTTGGTGCAAGGTTCTGCTCAGAACCACATTCGCGCAGGGATCACCTATAGAGAAGTCAGACCTTCCAACCAGGCAGGTTTGTTAATACTTATCATACCAGGCTTGCATGAGATCTGAACTTCTCCTGCCATGTTGCCAACGACGAGGGTGACCAAGTCATCTCGATCTGTTTCCTGATTGGTGTTGACCCTTAAAATGCCAAGTTCTGGCGAGGGGTTTGCTCCCACAACCATAACGCGACACAGTAGCATACACAGCGGGCAAGTCCTTCCACAATTTCTGAGGATCTCGTAACTTGTATGGTGTTTCAGGCCTCTTTGCAGGTCCTTCAAATTAACGGAGCGACACTCATAGCAGAGCTTTGATTTCTGCAACAATCTATAAAGGCTGGGAGTTGACCGTAGTCTCAGAAAGATGCGATGTAAGTCTTCGTGTAAGGCTTCGTGTAAGGGACTGATCAATGACACAATTCCTTGGCTGAGTAATGTAGGATAATGGGTATACAACAAACGAATATCAATACCCACTCCACAAGAACGCTAATTGCGGATTTAAGGCTTGCCATAGTGGTGTAACTCTGTAGAGGCTACAGAGCGCTGGAATTTTCATTCGTGGACTCGAGGAAGAACTGGATTGACAGATAGTATTTCGGCCATTGAATCTCGGATAAGTTAAGGCCGTAGACTCATCTGACAATGACTTTAACGAGAAAGGTTTATCCGCCAAGTGGTTTGACATCTGGTGCAGAAAATGTGGTGGAGCCTGACAGGAAATACCGCCTGCTAGCGCGCGCATATCCTAGGTTAATATACAAAAACCTTTAGGAAAATCAAGAAATCGGCTCAACACTCAGCTCTGCACGCTTGCTCATTTGAAAATAAGATCTTATAACTTTACAACTTAGCTTCCAAATAACGAGATAAGTGGCTCAAAATGTGCGTGACAAATGATAGTATCAGATAATAAAAGGATTAATTATAATAATATATTTTATAAAGTTATTATATATTCTTTAAAAGTAAGAAAGACGCTCGCTGGGTTCATTCACCTTACGATTTAGCATATGCGCAAAAAATTATTCAAAGTAAAGAAAATCCAAAAATATATATATATGTTTTTAAAACTAGTTTTACCAAAAGTCTAATTAATACTAAGATAAATCCAGTTATTACAACCAGTTGTCTTTTTCAAAATTAAAAGAAATATTGTAACGTTATTTAATTATAAGTGCGATCGCTAGCCACAAAGCGACTACCACGACACTGAGAGAACTCCCTTTGGTCAGGCGTAAAAACTGTGCAAAGTCTGCCCAAATTCATCCAACGCTAACTACTATAGACTCATTATCGTAACCAAAACCAGTGCCGGAGACGTAACTTCCTTCATTCCTACCCTAGTCGCAACCTTCAACTACAGCAAAGTCAACACCCTCCTCCTCGTCGCCCCACCCTATGTCTTCGCAACCATCATCGCACTCGGTGTATCCTATAACAGCGACAAGAGAAGTGAACGATGTTTCCACATCGTTGTCCCGATCATCTTTGGCATGGCGGGATTCATAATTGCGGCATCGACGACGGCCTTGGCTGCGAGATATCTTTCGCTGTTCTTAATGCTGGGTGGGGTGTATGGGAGTTATAACATTTCTCTGGCTTGGATTTCGAGTACTGAGTGAGTGTTCACATCTACATTGAATGCAAGCTGACAGAGAATAGCTTCCGTGACCAGTGGAAAAGCGAGCCGCAGCAATAGCAATCGTGAACACGATCGGCAATTTCGCACAGATCTACTCTCCCTACTTCTATTCCTCGTCCAATAGACCAAGGTATCTCACAGCCATGATTGCAAACTGTAAGTCATTCTCCAACCCCCCTTCAGCTCCTACTAATGAAGTTGCAGCTTGTTTCTGTCTTAGTTGTATGGCCATCACGCTTCTTCTTCGATGGTGTCTTGTCAGGGAGAATACGAAGCTTCAGGGTGGTGAAATTCAGAATGCGGTGCAGCTTGAAAATGAGAAAGCAGCCGTTGACGAGATCGTGGATGCCAGTACTGTGGGTGGGTTGTTGGTGCTGAATCAGGGGTTCAGATATGCTTTATGAGTCTGTACTACACATCAACTTGCGTCAAACTGTGAGATAGGACCTCCTAGGGATACAAGACTTCACTAGGAATAGTATATGAGGTTGAATCTGATGTTGCAATCTTCATCAATCGTGACTAGCATGACTTCGCTACGGACCTTCAACCCCCTTTTCCATTTCTGGCCGCGAAGTACCTGTAATTTAGAGTTTCGCTCGACGAGTGATACTGTAAACTACTGTATATCTCATATGGAGCAGTCTCGCATTCCCCTTGGCATTGCAGACATCTTTAAATCCTTCTGTAGCTGTATTATTGAACCGCTGCTTGTCTCTTCGCTGATTGTAGACCCGTCGTCCTCCTAATTGTGAATGTATCGCATACAGGGCTCAGCCCGGCGTGCTTTCGTGCTCCCTTTCAGATTCAGGTGTTCGAATCCCCTTTCTCGCATCCACACCTCCCTCCTCAGGAACCATCTCAAGCATACCCCATCCATCCCAATCCGACGTCTCACTCCGCAAGCCTAGCGGTCAACACAATCAAACTCGCATAAGCAGCAACACTCAGTGCCGTCAGCACAACCACCGCATTCCCACTCGTCCTAAACTTCTTCCTCCCCAACCCATCCTCCCCCATCTCGCTAAAAAACTGCCTGTTCCCCTCATACCGTCTATACATGCTCACAAGCAAGATCCCCGCGCCGTACGTCGCAAACAGCGCCCCAATACTATAGAACTCCGCCGTGAAAATCTTCAACACCACGAGCGCAAACGAGAATTGGCCGAGTGCCGTGCGGATGTATGCGCCTTCGAAAGTTCGCTGTGCTGCGCGGATCTCGACGAGTCTGTGGGAAAGACCAGGTGTCAGCCTCGCCTTCTCTCCGGTAATAATAAGCTGGAAAAGGGGGCAGGGATACGAACTCCTGCGCAGTAAGAACCACAGAGCGGGCGCGGTGAAGGCGCAAGTGAAGCCGGTCTTCGGGATGAGGCTGCAGAACGTTTAGCAAGGACATCGTTGCGCGACTTTGAGGATGGAGATGAGATGGACCTCGAACATAGCCATGAAACGGCCGAAGGTTGTCATCTTGATTGTGGCTTTGCTTTTGGGTGTCACTCTTGGATTCGCTGGTTGGTTGGACTGGGGTGCAAATGAAGCACGCAATATCGCGGGGGAACTTGAAGTAAGACCGTGTTGGTGCCTTAAATTTCCGGATTCAACTGTCTCGGGAGAAGATGGAGTCTGGTGAGTAAATCGATTTGATTGAAGGTATTTCTCAATTTGTATGGAGCGTCAAAAGTGGGATTTTGTAGATCTGAAGGCAAGTTTCATCGTTCCGCTCGAAAGGTGGCCTCGGCCAATGCATCTTATGTGTACATCAGAAAGTCTCCCTCTTCCTTCAGTCCTCCTTTTCGACATGACCCCAGAGCCTGAGAGCCCTCTTTTCTTCCCCTGTTCCTTGCCAGTTATCCAATTTCTCCAACAGTCCTGCTTTCCATTCGTAAAGTTCGTCCTTTTCATCTCGTTTCATTACACATGTCGCTAGTTTTACAATATACAGTCAGTCGGTCTGTAGTCGTTCTCGCGATTTCTTGACCACTCTTCTAGGAACTCTAGTAAGTTCTTGAAGGACCTGGGTATGGGTGCAGATCTCAGAACTTCCGAAACTCCAACGTGGTTTTGAGCGTCTCATCGCTCCTTGCAGTTCTGTCGCGTCTCTTCTCCCTTTAGCTTTCCTCCTATCGCCCTTGAGGCGGTGGTGGATAATACATGCCGCTCGGCGGCTCTCCGTAGCCATATCCTGTTGGTGGAGCATGTCCTTCTTCTGAAATATGTGGCTGTCCTCCATGTGAACTACTCCAGGACCCATAGGACTCACTGGTGGGCTTCTGATAAGGATACGGTTGTTGCCAATTGGGGTAGTGCGGTCCCGCAGAATGAGGGTGCTGTTGTGCCTCGCTCGACGTCACTGTCTCTGGCGGGGGAAGAATGCTGGATGATGTTGAGATTGGAGGGGGGAACATTCCAGAGTGCATCGAACGCGGTTTCGTCGAATAGTGATCTGAAATTGGAAGAGCTTGTGAATGTGGATGTGGATAAGGGGAGTATTGATTGTGGCTCTGAAGGCTCTCTAGATTGCCATACGAAATCGATCGTTGAGGAACTGACCAGGATAATTCGTCTCTTTGGTTCGGCTCCCCCTGAGAAGTTGGCCAATTCTGCGGCGGAGGGATTTGGAGACTCGGGGTAAATGGCGAGAACGCAGGCGTCATTGGTGATTCTTGGGCGTTGACTCTCCAATATGGGGGCATCTCATGTGGAGTTTTAGTTGTGCTTGGTGAAACGTCAGGGGCCATCCAATTTGTGGCGCCGTGGTTGTAGTCAAAATTCCGAGAGGATGTGACCACTTTGCTCTTGTCAGAAAATTGGGGCGTGAAAGAGGGGAGACGAGCTTACCTTTATTCTCAGGGGAGAAGCTTTCCGTCCTCGGCTTTTTCATCTGAGGCCCGCCAAGGTCTTGAATAGGTGGCATGCTCAAATGAGGATAAGGAAGCGTCGGCGGTAGCTCTGGGAGTTGACCAGACGAAGTTGAAGGTGATGACGACTCTGACGCTCTGCCAGTACCACTTTGGGCTTTCGAGCCCCTACGCCGAGGTTCTGGCGCAGGTTGCTGATCGACCGGGTAAAAGTTGCATTCCTTTTTCAATCTGATACAATTTGAACACCGATTCTGTGGATCTGCTGGCGCAGGAATACACCTAATCTTTCTCCGTCGACAATGGCCTAAGATGGGGTCAGTCTATCGCTGAGAAGACAGCGCTTTGACGACATGAAATAAAAACGAAACTTGTTCTCACCACATGCCACAGAAGTTCTGTGGTAACCCAGTTTATTCCTCCTTTTCTCTGCTGATAGAGCGAGCGCAGCTGCGTCGGCTGACGCTTGTCCTCGGACGTTAGGCGTGGACATCGACCGTTTGATCTTCGCCGACTTTGAAGTGGCTGCACTTCCACGATTTTTCAGACTTGGCGATAATGGCTTCGCATCAGCGGGAGAATTTGGTTGCGTGTGTTCCTCAGGAAGATGATGGTAGCTTGGGATCATATTGGAGGAAGACTCCAAGCCAGAAGATCCCATGGGATATTGATAGGCCATAGTCGGTAGGGCGTCGGAATCTGTTGATGAGTATGCGGTAGGTGGATCGCCCATACCCCACATACCTAACTTCGAATAAAGTGGTGCTTGGACAGAGACTGCCATCAATTGCGATTGATGAGCATCTAAATCGGCGTTTGTCGTCCGCGATTGAAACTTGATGATATTCCTCTCCCACGACCAGTCAAACGTCCTCCTCCAGATCTAGATGGGTTCGAAAGGGTCGGACTCCTAGTCGCCAACTGTTCACGTCTCCGTTGTTCGCCAGATCGATTTTGCTGGGACTTCAGCGTTAATTCGGGGTCAGTCGCATTGAAGAAGCGAGCTGACGGAAGGGATGTATGAGGTCGATTTAAGCAGGTCGTGGTCCTTTCACTGGCGTTGAATGGCGGTGGGAAAAGACGGGCGGACAAAAGCTCATTTGAAGCCAATTGTGCGCCAGCCTCAGTGTGTTCAAGAAGCTATCTTGTCCTTCAAATAAGACGATCAAAAAACTTGCGGAGACGAAGGAGTGCCTCTGTGGCTTGAAAGTGCAGTACTAAGGATTTTGAGCTAATTGTAGGCGACAGGTGAGGCCAGTCGAGTCTTGTTCTTGTAGGATAAGCAGCCTCCGTGGGGACTTCCGACACCCTTAACAACGAATGGGAGTATGGCCTCACGCCACTTGCAGGAAAGTTTAGGAGCTTTCTTGTAGTGGGGATGGTGCAGGACTGGGAGGGGAGGTTCGTTTCCTGCGACAAAAAGTACGAAAATAAAAGAAGCAACAACAAAATGGCTCGAGACGGTTGATTAAAAAAGACTGTCCGTGAAGCTTCAAGATGTGGTCGTGGTGGTGGCAAAGAAGATGGAAAAGTCAAGAAGCATTGTCTTGAGATCAACAACACGACCTAAAGACCATGGACCCAACACATTGGAGGTTCGTCTTCATGCCTGCAACGCCACGAGATTGGGTGACATTAAGGCCGGCTCCGACCCCTGGGCTTTTACAACGGATCAATTCGATGCTTGTCAGCTCCAGCGAGCAGTTCCAGCCCTAGCGTGCCTTACTCTACATGGCATCCTTGCTCCATTGGCGCCATCATTTCTATTCTGATGTCGTAGTTCATATATCAGCTAGTACTTAGCTTTTTGTAGCATAGTGCGTAGACAGAGTAGTGGGGATACTAGAGCTGTAGGGGTGGCTTAAGAAATGATTTAAAGATCTGGGAATGGGGGCGATATCGTCGAGGGACTCGATTGCGGTAGGGGATGACCGAATTCGACAGATTTGGGTATTCACCATTTGCTGCTCTTCGAGGCTTGTTCTGGCCGGGGGACTTTGGGCGAGTAGACGTCGGTCTGAACAGGGTGCAAGATTTTTCCTCTGCCCTCCCGGTAATCCTCCCAAGGGTTCGGATTCGCGGTTTTGAGTTTGAGACAGGCACTGGCGGACGTCAACTGGCTCCCACAGTGGTCGTCAGCATGGCATAGTCGGCGCTTTGCCGTGAGTTTTGCGAGGTCATAGGCGTTCGATAGTGGTATTAGTGTCGCGCCACAGGATAATCAAGACTCGCCAGGATGTCTTTTGGGAGGTCTTTTAAGCGAACGCACTTACGAAGTTCCCCCAACCATTGCAGCGATCCAATGGGTGGATCAGCAGCGACAGCAGCGATAAGCCCTGTAAAGACCGTCCAGACCAGATCGAAAAAGGATGGACTTGCTGGAGATGCAGACGTCCATCTCCCTCTCCACATATCAGATGCCGCACCATGCCCAATCTGATTGTTTGTACGACCCCAAACCGGCCCCTTTGCTGCAGCATCCTTGGACGTCTCTGGGATTCTTGAAAATATCCCATTCATATTTCTTCTTTTGCTCTCTTCTCGAGCATCTGCATCACTGTGCATCACGGTCCATACCAGTCAACCAGGGCACCAAGGCCTCAAAACACATAGGTTAAAGGGGTTGCTGGCATGGGCCTACCATCAATTGCATTACAGTATTGATATTGCCAACATTCAGCGATTTTAAGATGCAATGATGCCAATTCCGGAAGACCCCGCCCCCAGTGATGTTGTCTCAGAGCGCCGCTGAGTCATGAAGGTTAGAGATTAAGGTACTACGTTCCTTCGGGGGAGATCCTGTATCTGATATTCGCTAACGAGGATTAATCCCCACGCCCCTCCCTCATCAAGCCTTGGTCGTTGCGTGGAACGTTGCCGAAGATCAATCTATGGATGTTTGATCTTCCCACCGGGTACTTGGTACATATTGCCCAAAGAGGCACAATTCTAGTAGTCCTCGCTCTAGTTCGGAAGGATTCTCCCAACCCCTTTGACACAATCGCACGTGCTATATATTTTTCTCTGATCAAATCAGTACCCCCTGATCTATGATTGGCGACAGATCTTACTAGGTATTCTGAAATGCAGAATGTGCACCTTGAATTTTTGACTTTGGTCTTTCTTCTTTTGGGCATCGGAAGCGAGACTTGTGGGAACCATGCACTTTGAAAGTCGTCGAATCCCAAGGGTATGGATGATGGATTTCCGAACGTCTCTCAACAGTAGTACCAAGATGCGACTCTACATTGTTATTCGGATTCAGGTACGAAGTTCAGAATACTCGAAGATAAAAAGAGGCTTTCCCTTTGACAGAATCTAATTCTGATTGATAGATTCCACCAGGATCTGGAGACTCGTGATAAATTGAAGGGTTCTATCGACCTTCAGGAGATAAAATCCCATTCTCCAAATGGCTAAGTGATGTTAAAATTAGACCCTGCATCTGCAAGCTTGACTGACGGGAGCACCGATGCATGGCAACGCATGCAGAGCATGTGTGGGCGTGAAAAGCCTCAGGGGGTGATTGAGGGGAGATAAAGTTTCTTCAGCAAACTTCTCGAGGGGTGGAGAGACGTACCCCCACCTATTTCTCCCTATTTCAAGCGCAAATTGAGCGGTGATTGGTAAAACTTTGTGGCTTTCCAAGTGCCTCCCTTCTCATCATACCAGAGTTACAGAAAGCGAATTTAGTTTGTGCTATCACATGATACATCAATGAAGGCAGATTCAGGCTAGGTGGCGAGTAGTTTCTTCACACCTTCAAACGACGGCGTACGTCACAACCAGCGACGAACTCACAATCAGCTTTCAACCACATATCGCTTGGCGGCCCCCTTCCGACAAACTCTTCCTCGGGCTGAACTCCACATTGCCGAGCCTCATCGGCGGGAACTTTTCTACCGTGTCTGAACTGCCGGTTCTAGAGAGTAGGGTTGCGGCTGCCTCTGCTCAACACTACTTAACGGTGGCGATTCTTCTTCAATATCCTCGGGGCAAGGAAAACCGAGGAATTCTCCGATTAGTAACAGTGAAGCGCAGAGTCGGGGACCAATTCCGGACACAGCGACCATGGTGGGTTGGTAGGTCTTTCAATTGGACATCTGCCACCTTAAAACTTTTGATGGAGATCATTTCCTCTTTCAGAAGGTCAAGAGGATTTTGAGACTGATCGCTCGCCTCCCAATCCTTGTCTGCCACGAGATCAGAAGGCCTCGAGATTTCCAGTCCTGGGTAATAGCCGATCTTTACCATCGCCGGGCGGGAGGATCCCGCGCGAATTCATCGCATTGCGAAATCCCCCGAGTACAGTTTCAAACTGAACCAAAACGGTGGCTGGACTATCATTTCTTCTTTCAAATTTCCACCAAAGTTCCGACAATGATCTACACCGGCACTCACACCCCTAGAATGGGATTACTTCCTGGCGGAACTCTACATGTTTCTGATTGTTGGATGCAGACCAACGTCCCACCATACGGTAGTCCAGAAACAGCTGATAGTCGACATCAAACATCTCCGACTGCATCGAAGCTGCAAGGTACGGTGAATCAGGTAAGAAATGCACGGCCGGGTACAAACCCCGCATTATCCAATGATTTTGGGCATTCTGCCTCTACCACAGATTCGTCTGGAAGAGTTCTGAGACATTATAGGTGATAGAGAGATTTGGCATCTGTCATCAGATGAGGGCCAAAAAGTGGCATTGGACTTCATTGCGAATGCTATTCTTGGATTTCAAATTCCTTCATATGATTTGAGTATCCTGAACAGCTTCCGAGGTATAATTCTATGAGATGCAAGGACTATTTCAAATGAGTGTCACAAGATTAAAGAATTCATCAAGGTCGCAGCCGACAAAGTGTCCATTTCACTATACTCTAAATTTAGAGCAGACCTCATTGGTTCGCCGTAGAGAGGGATTTGCATACCCGATTCGGCTTCCAAGGTATCGTGTTCATGCAATATTAAGGGTCCCGGCTAATTCCCACGAACAGCCTCAAATTACAGACATCATTTCAATATCCTCGACTGATTGTTAACTACCCTAGGTTCAGATCTTCGCATTTCCTCTCACGAGACCTACAAACGCCTCACTCATGCGCCGAGTGGCATGCAACGAGTCTATCTTTAAGACCCAGGAAGGTCAAGCTTTGCGAGGGTCTTCTCATGAGAGTACATATGACTAGGCACACTCTACAGACATTCGTCTTGGCGCACCTCGTTTCATGATATCACGGTCAATGAATCTGGTCCTTGGCATAGGAGAGATCATAATGCTTCCTAGAGCGGGACAGATTATTGGGTTGCAGCTGCGCAGATTGAGCATACTCTCTACGTCTTCTCCTGTTCCAAACACTCCTTGAACCGCTCTGAATATATGGCCAGAGACTGTTCTGTTTTCGTATAACATCAAGGCAATTAGTGTGTCGAGGATTAGCTAAGTCACAATTGCAATGATCCTGCACAGGAGGCCTCAGGGCCAGAAAACCCCATCAACACGCCTCGTCTACCTCAATATAGATTGGCGAAGTATTAGACACTTTCATCGGTAGTTTCATACAAGCAGCATATTTGCCGGAAGAGCGCCCAGTTTAATTCTATGTCCAGTCTCCTCAGCGTGACAAGAGTGAAAATGAACAGTATCTTCATTTCATCAGTACGAACATTTCTATGTTTCGTCGTGCGTCTTCTTCCTGCATCTCTTAAGCCAGTCCAATACACTATTCCTTCTTTCTGGAAAAGTCGGCACTTTGGTCAGTATACGAGAATACAGCAGCGAAATACCGAATGCGCAAACTCCACGGCGTATTCCAACTCCACCTCAAATGGCTCTTGCGTCAAATTGCCGCTCCGCCATTTCCCCGTACCTCTTGGCACACATAATGCGAAATTTCTTCCCCCAGGCAATCATCGGAACAATCAGCATGTTGAGGAACAGGGCAATGCAGCCGATGCAGGTGAACATCCCATGGAGGCCAAGCGCGGTGACCCAGGGTGTGAGGACAAACACTACGACAGTTGCGAAGACATTCCGCACGAAGGCCACCGCGATGAGAGAGTCGCCGAGCATCTACGGCAAGTGTCTGTTAGCTTGTGTTGCAAAGCGAGGTATGGCTTGATGGGACATACTTCACGGTAACAGTCGGAAAGATAGGTCAAGCTGGTATCACCCAAGGCAGTGATCGCGAAACCGAACATAGCTGTACCTACGCAGGGTACGATCCACGGCATTCCCTGGGTTTTCTGTCAGTACAGATTTACGACGCTATCAGGGACAAATGTATGACATACCGCTGCTGTGCTGTATCCATACAAGAAGAGGCCGGCAGGACCGACCAATGCTGGGAAAGTCGCAAGGTATAGTCGCATTTCTGGCTCATACACACCATCATTCCGCTTTGTGAACCACACAATAGACCCTGAGAAAACATCCCGAGTCAGATTTTCCGTGCTTGCGAAACGAATCAACATGGAACTCGAACAACTTACAATCACTCAAAAGTCCACCCCAAGACGCTCCCAACAAACATCCGATGAAAGCAGGCAGGTTTAGGAGACCAATACCAATGGTGCTAAAGTTATACGGCGGCTTAGCAAAGTATGTCGCTTCCGTGGTGGCCAGAATCGAGAACCAAGCCAGAATAGACCCATACTGCAGCGCCGAGTACGCCACAGCTGGAAACGTAAACAGAATAATGAAAGGCTGATAAGTATGGCAGAAGAATTTCTTGAACGGGCCTTTCGTCTCAGTCACCCAAGCCATTTGTTGCCGGTAACTTTTCATCGGTATGGCATGATTGATGCCCTGAAAAGTGCTTACAGCTGCACCAGTGCTGAGAGTTTGCGTGAGCTGCAAGGGGCTCTTCTTGTTGTCTTCGATGATGGTGTCATGGGTGGGGGCCGATGAAGAGGGCGAGCTCGTGCCGAGGACGGTTTGAAATGTGAATTTCGTCTCTTCGTAAAAGAAGATGAAGAGGATTACATTGACGCCTAGGAAAATTGTGCACCACCAGTAGAGCCATCGCCAGCCTTGGGAGTTGGCGACGTATCCGGAGGCCACGGGGGCCAGGAAAGTCTGTCGTTGTCAGTGGCGATCAAGTCGAGATCTAGAGAGGCGGTAGCTTACCCCAGTGTTAGCCATGAGAAGGTAGATTCCATTCATGGTACCTCTCTGATGGATGAAAAACACATCTGCGACCTACAATCGTCAGCCCCATCTTCTCCATCTCTATCGCAAGTCAGACTCACGGTCATCTGAACAAGTGTTTCCGAAACAGCCCCCGAGAGACCCGAAATGATTTGCGTGGCCAACATCTCCCCAAAAGTATTGAGCTTGGCTTGCCAGACGGCCATCGCAAATGTAATGATCGTGCTGATGATATACACAGGTCTTCGTCCATATTTCAGCGCAAAGGGGATGAAGATGATACAGCCGACGGCGAGGCCAGCACAGTTTGCTGCAAAAGTGTCGTTCAGTTCGCCGTAGGTGATGCCTAATTCCTCGTTATAGATCTGCCAGACAACCGGGCCGATGTCTAGGCTGAAGGAAGAAAGTCAGTCGCGAGGAAATTGGACCTGAAGGGCAGGGCGTGGTCTTACATGGTGAAGATCATGAGTGCGTAGAAAGAAATGATGCCGAAATTGATGTACTTTCTTCGATTGGACCAGTTCTATAGATGGAGGTCAGGACGACAGCATCTCTGTAGGTGGAAGAGGAGATTCTGTGTACCAGTGGATCATTCGGGTCTTCAGAAGGTTGAGGTTGATAGACCAAATGGCCGTCGCCATGGCCCGTTGAAATCCGCGCTGCGAATCAATTAACGGTTGGTCGAGATCTTCAAGAGAGATTGGAAACTGCCGGGCTCAGCAAAGAAACTCACAATCTTCCAACAAGACAGTCCCAGGAGCAAATGGCTCTTCAAAAGCGGGGGAGGCGCCTGTGCTAGCACTCTCCATGTCTGGGGTTCTCGTCATTTTCCAACCGAAGAGAATACTTCAACCTTTGTCTCTCAAAAAGGAACAAAAGTAATATTTACGAAGCTGAGAGGCAAGTCTAAACAAGTCTTCAAGTGGTCACATATATATCTGTCTCTCTCCATGATTGCGGACAACAGAACAAGCAAAAGAGGGGTATCAGCCCCTCGTTCGCGGCCCTCCTCGCCCAAAAGGACGGAATAACTGCCGTCGAGTAGAGACTTCAATCATCGCAATCACCTCCAACCCCTTGCTTATCAAACTTTTCCCCCGCAAAAAAGGCTAACACGAAGTCAAATGTTATCTTTCAACGCGCAAAAGGTTCCAATTGGGTCTCGGCTGCACTTTCCCGACTTGGGCAAGGTCGAAAGGGGGGCTTATCGGTTATCTTATCGATTTTGACCCCTCATCTAGAACTTTCAAGAATACACACTATCCAGCGGATGCCTTTAAATATCTCCTGAGTCTTTCGTGGAAGTTCATGGATGGCTAAATCTTCTTCAACAATCGCAAGCAATGCACAGCAGAGAGCCTCAAAAGGTAAGTCGAAGATGTCGTAAGAGCTCTGTGATCGGATTTGTACCGTACCCTTTTCCAGCCCGTTACGATATGTTAGATGCGCTGAATGAACTTAGTGAGGTATTATTTAGTTGTACTGTTTCCTCTTAACACGATGTGGAATCTTCTTTATAGGGAATACTTGAATTAAAAGATGGACACACGGAGTCCGGAGTCCGGAGTCAGCAATTAGTTCAAGCCATTTACGAAATCTGTTTACGCCGGTTGACTCACGGCTTGTTCAACACTGCCTCAACTTTGCATAACGTTAAATATCAACTTTTCCAGCCTTTTTCTTCATAGCTTTTATTTACTCCTTGACCTTGTTGGATACATTTGTTGCTGAAGATCTGCGGAAAATCTCAGCCCACAACTGCGACAATGGCGAGCCAGAATAGCGAAAGTGCTCCCAAAATATCCAGCGAAAAATACTTCTCGAAGTACGACACTCTCATTTCTGAAAGCATCGAGCGCTGGCATGTTCCGGGTGTTTCAATCGCCGTAGTTGATGGAGACTCAACATACTCGAAAGTACATTAACTTCCCCCCAACTAATATCCCCACTGTACTGAAGAAGCCAAGGGCTACGGAATTGCAAGATACCCAAATGAGAAAGTCACGCCGGATACACTCTTCAATGCCGCAAGTATGACGAAGGCATTCGTATCAGCTGCTATTTCCTTGTTGGTGGATGACGATGACCGGCCGGATGTCCAATGGACCACACCGGTCTCAAAGCTCATCAGGGATGATTTTGTGCTTTCGGATAGTCGGTACACTGAGATGGTGACTGTGGAAGACATCTTATCGCATCGGAGTGGTCTGCCTGAGTATGTCAATTCCCATCCAAATTCTCAGCCCAGTTCCTTGGAACTTCAGGCTGATAGCCTTCCAGTCAGGACAACGCATGTATGGGCGTCTATGCAAAAACACCAGATACCCCAAAGAGCGTTACTCGAAAACTTCGCTATCTCCCATTGAGCGAGCCTCTACGGACTGCGTTCCAGTATTGCAACATAATGTATGTCGTAGCCGTCCATCTCGTCGAGACTCTCACAGGTGTGGAGATGGGAGACTTCCTCCGGCAGAAGATCTGGGAGCCCCTGAAAATGAAAGATACTTACTTCGGCGAGGATGACGTCGAAGAGCATGGAGCAATTGATCAACTGACAAACGGCTACCGATGGGACGAAGAGAAATCCACTTTCGCAGAAGTTCTTTGGCCGAAGCAACCAGAAGCCGCCGGAGCAGGCGAAGTGATAAGCACTGTGGGCGATTATGCAGTTTTTCTTCGATGCATGATCCGAAAGACAGGGCCAATTTCCGAGAAAGGTCATGAAGAGCTTGTAAAACCTCGCACAATCACGAGCAACGATCCTAAGCGTCCCCCCTTCCACAGTCAATCGCTCTATGCGCTGGGATGGGAAGTCGAGACCTATCACGGAGAGACAATCATTGGTCACGATGGCTGTACGAGCGGCTTCTCGTCCAAGATGCTGTATTTGCCTCGATTGGAGTGGGGCGTCGTCGTCTTTGGAAATACGACGGCTGCTGGCATGGCCGAGGAAAGGATATGCTGGACTTTGATCGATGATCTACTCAAGGTACCTGTAGAGAAACGATGCGACTGGGATAAGCGTTGGAAGGAAGGGGAGGACGAGCCGGAGTGCAAGACCAAGGAGGAGCTTTATCCCAAGCTCCCTGAAACACCGATTCTTCTGACCTTGCCATTGTCTTCGTATGCTGGTTCATACAAGCATGATGGATACGAAATCCTGGTCGTAGAGCACAAGGATGGAAAACTTGAGGTTGATGCTACAGACAGGTCTTGGCGATTCACTTTGTCGCTTGAGCATGTCTCTGGAGAATTCTTCATTGCGGAGATGTTGGATATTGACATTCTCACTAAAGAAACCATGAGAGCTCAGTTCCGTCTAGATGCTGAAGGTGTGGTGAGCGAATTTGGGGTAGCTTTTGTGCCGGAGCTCGAGGATGAGTTGATTTGGTTCCAAAGGGTTAAGGCTGAGGGGAACTGAGTATTGCTTTCGCAAAATTTCTTGCAAAATCAGGACGTAAAGATATCCACAGACTAAAGCCATAGCCGAGAAGTATTTCATTTCTTTGTACCCGAGAGCTGTCATTTCAACACTCGGGGTTTGAGCATATCTCTGAAGGTAATAAGTAATTAGCTTGTGATCCCTGAATACTAAAAGCTCTTTAGCCGTCCCTCTGTTGAAGCCGGAAGTGGCTCGGAACTGTTCGATCACGTATGACCTTTGCCTCTGAATCGCTGAAATGATTTGAGCGATTGGAACCCGAATCGTTAAAATCAGTTGAACAATTGGAAAACAAAGCCCCTGAATCGTTCCCCGATATAAACTATTCAAACCATTCAAGGGAGAACAGCACGATTACAAATCATTGACATGAGATTGGCTACTTGAACGTGCTTTATTGTCTAACTATCATCGTTGTTTTTCTGAAGTAGAAGACAAAAGGGATGGCCGCCAGATGTCCGCGGCCTGCCCTCCCAGCCAAACCACCAGTGAAAAAGCTGCTGCGAATCTGACTGTTGTGGGACCACAACTTTTGACTGAAGAAGCTGTAATAGAGAAAAGCCTCGAGGTTTGAATCTGGTTCCTGCTGACTTCTGCAAATTGAGATGAATGCCAAAGGACAACCTCTGAGCTCTGCTTTGACTTGTCTCATGCGATAGGTTGCCAACCATTTATTGACAAGAGCAAAGTAACTCATCATAAAAGTACACTGTTCTTCTCTCTGTAGATGTGCGAAGTAGTTCTAGGAGATTATTACTATGGCTTTGATCCACCTCCATTGGACTTCGCCAAACTTCAGATAACGACCAGAAAAGAAGCTGCGAGCCTGCCTCCTTCTCCACTTAAGCGAGGGCCATGAATCATCGATAAGAGCAAAGCATTTTATCGGTGAATAAGGTGCTAGTGCTCTTTCAGAAATGTCGACGCAATTCACTGAGCAAGCGCGTCGAGCAACCACAGCCTCGCGTATAAGAACGTTGTCGGCGCCGGCTACGCCCTCAACCATCCCACAACAACACTTTCTTGACTTCGCTTTTCAAACCCAGTACAACTTGGGCTTTGGAACACATCATACCTTCTCTTGAACAAGATCATCTCGCTCGCGCACAATATCGTGTGCATATCAACATCTTTTTCGCTTTGCCACTGAGCATCACATGAAGGCCTCAAGTTCGCTACCCCTGAGCATAACGAAACAGAGTAAGTCAACTCCTCACCTTTGAGTTCGCAGTCGCGTGCTTTCCATTTCCCCTTAATCTTGAAAGGCTTCGCTCCAATATCTAAGGCTTTGTTCTGATAATCATTGGCTTCAGACAACGCCAACCCACTTCAGATAACACCTGCCACGGCAGACAACGTCTATCCTACCTCGATCAGATAACGCCTTGAATATTAGACAACGCCCCCTCTCCTTTCATCTAGTCATGTCACGCCGCAAGGACATCGGCTCCAAAGAAACCAGCTCTGGACAAAAACCATTTGAAGCCAGATTTGACTGGTCTAGACTTGAGAGCGAAACCACAACTACATCTCATCCCAAACTCTCAGACATATCGCGGCCGAGCGCTCAGATGTACGATCAGAGAAATTACTCTAGACTTCAGAGCGAAATTGGCGCTACTTCCGCTGCTCTCTTCCCAGGGCTTAGCCGATCAATCCAACAACAAGCTAACAACATCACCAGCACGCCTTCCCAAGTCGCAGGATCGTCAGGATCGTCTCGGTCGAGCATACAAATGTATAATCAGATAACTTATGGACTTCAGAGTAACACTACTGCTGTGAAGTCTGAGAGCGATGAGGAGGGTTCGCAGTTTGAGCTGTTGTCACCACTGCCAACTTGCGCTGAGTACGAGGCCATAGAGAAGCATCAGCTTGCTGCTAAGAGTAAGAACAGCGTCTCGTCCTCTACCACACCAACCGCAATAGCCTCTGGTAAGGGCCAGTCCAATGGCCGCTCTTCCCTCCCACTTCCATTGTCTGTTACGACATACGGCGAGGTTGCATCTTTTGTCCAAGACTCGTTCCTCCCTGTAAATCCAATTGCGACGAATTTCCAGGGTCAATCCGATGGCTACGGCTCCTCATTCTTCCTGGAACCCGTCACAAGCTCTGGTCAAGCTCCGTCCAATGCCCCAGGTTCTTTGCTGCCACCGCTACCTCCAGTAGGAGGACTACCAGAAGACCCTGCTCCACAAATCCACACCAGATTTCGCCCCTCTGCCATCCATACCACAATGTGTGATCTATGCAACAAGAAAAATACCACTACCATCCAACGATGCCAAGACTGCAACTTGCAGTTCTGTGAGAAGTGTATCAAGGAAAAGAAAGTCAGTGGGAATCACATTGCTAGATATGAGGACTTGGAGTGGGACAATATCGGACCTGGTCTCCAGCCTGTCAACACTTCTCAGAGCAGACGCCCACCTGCCAAGAAGAATAAAATTTCTACTGTTGAGCGGGGATACATCCCAGCTTCTCCGCATCTCATCAACCCTTCTTCTGCCAACGTGGCAAAGCCAACTGTATCTCGAAAGACAACCAGAGCTACAACTAGAGCCACGACGGCTGCATCAATCAGAAGTAAAGAGAGACGCTTCCAGACAACTCCAGAGTGCTCTTCCTTTGCCAACAGAGATGAGAATATGTATAAGGATGATGGCAGTGCATACAACGATTCACCGACCGAT
Source organism: Gamarada debralockiae (assembly GCA_002803225.1). Lineage (NCBI taxonomy): Eukaryota > Fungi > Ascomycota > Leotiomycetes > Helotiales > Hyphodiscaceae > Gamarada > Gamarada debralockiae. The sequence continues at coordinate 40,559 of NXFV01000623.1, read as the reverse complement.
GAGGATCCGATGGACGAGGAAGAAGTTCGCGAGAAGTTTAGTGGATACCCTCAACACCCTGCAGGTTCTTTGTATGGACGCCGTAGACGTCTGGGTGCAGGATTTGGCCAAGGTGGTTCCATGCACGACACTTCTGGCTTTGATTCTGGTTTGGGTACCAGCGTGTCTGATATGCATCATCAGAGACCTCTTTCCAGACCCACTTCTTCATCCTCCGATCCTTTGGCCGCCCAGAGAATAACTGGCATGGGCCACAATACCGCTCCCGAAGATTTCAGAGTCCGCGATACCTCAAACACAGGTCCACCCATGTTCTGGCCACCGCGCTTAGGTTTCCACCTCGCCTCCAACGAGTTCCGCATGGACTCTTGTTACTCGCCCTACTCGGGAGTCCACTGTCCCTCCAACGAGTATGACATGCGCTCTGGTTATTCGCCACGCTCTGGTTTCCACCCTCCCTCCAACGAATTTGGCATTGGCTCTGGTTACCACCCCACCGCCTCTAACACATACCCTTCCGCCTCTAACGAATTCGGTATGGGCTCCGGTTACTCCTCGTGCTCTGATCACCACCCTCCCTCCAACGAATTCGGCATGGACTCTGGTTCTTACTCGACTCATAATCGATCGACGAGCGATAGATTCGACGGCTTCAACGAAAACCCGACCGAATTCCAGAAGGAAGAGCAGGCAGCGAAGGAGGCCGAAAAGGAGAAATCTTCATACCAGTCCAAGCTACGAGGTTTCCGATATGAGATGCAGGCGGCGTGGGAGAATGACCCGAGCTTGAAGCACCTTTTCGCTAACACCATGACGAAGAAGGCGCTGGAGAAGTTCGAGGCTGTCGTGACGATGATGAGTCTGACTCGGGATATTCGTCCAGATGATATGGCCGATATCTTTCAGCGCGTGACTGGCGAGGAGATGACCAGGTAGGTATTCTTGCTGATGGGGAGTCTCAATGACTGTTTCTCTTAAATGCTCCCTTTGGACGGGTATCTTGGAGATAACTTTCTTGGACAGACCTTGCGCGGATATGGAATTTGCGGAGGACATACATTGTACGATTTGATTTCTTTGAGCATAGCGCAGGGCGTTGGAGCGTTGATCCTTTGGGAATGAGTGTCGAGAACTTGGCATACAGCTTTGAGTGTCAAGCTTTGAGCATTGGGCGTTCATTGGAGGATGGAGAGATGAGCATCGAGACATGTTAGAGATATGGCGCATACAGGTCGTTAGACCGCACACACAGAAACAGCGATGAACCTCCCTAATAAAATAAAAGCGTGACTTTCCCAGACCTGGGAGTTCCATTTCCAGTCAGCTATTGAACTTTGGATGCACTGCAATCCGGACAACGGCCCTTTCATTTGTTGAAACAGTCTGGGACATCAAATGTGCTGGGTCCGCTGAGCATGCACTTGTCACTGTTCAGCTCGTGCAAAGCAGAGCTCAACTAAGGGCCTTTCAAAACGACTCAAATCGATTGAAAGAATCAATTGAGAAGATCTGGATGCATTCAGCCATCTGGATTGAGATCCAGCTCGCATTCAAACGGCACAAGGTGATGGATGATGTGAAGATGAAAATAAGACCCTCGCTTCAGCGAGAAGCCTTGTCTTTCTTGGCAGGCACAAAATCCAGCCCCAAAACTCTCCCCACAGTAAAACCATCAATCAAAGATTCTACAATTGGAAAGTGCTTTACGGATGCATATTTTCTATCTCCGGAGTGCTCACTCGTATTGCAAAATCTCTTCTAGATTGAGGCGATTAACTCGAGAGCCCAAGTAAGGCTGGCTTATTTCTTCACTAATTGGGCAGGATAAGAACGGCTTCACGGAATTTCCACTCTGCCCGTCGGAGCTTCACAGCACCGCCTTTGTGACTCATTATGCGTTCTATATATGATCTACACTACAAATGAGCTTCAAGTGAAGCCCGAAGCCAAGAATCTCCACAAATCAAGAAACAAGCACCAACAACCTCAGTCATGGCCTCAACCACCGCACCAAAAGACGCCACCTTCCGCTCCTACTCCGCCGAGCAAGCAAAAATCTACGCAACGCACCGCCTCTCCTACGAACCCGCTATCTACGACACAGTCATCAAGCATCATTCAGAGACAGGTGGTCAATTTGGATTACTTCTCGATGTTGGTTGTGGACCGGGAAATGCTACACGTGATGTTGCGCTTTCGTTCGACCAAGCGATCGGTGTTGATCCGGGAGCTTCAATGATTGATACGGCGAGAGAACTTGGTGGGAAGACGAAGACGGGTACAGGGATTAGATACGAAGTTTCTCCTGCTGAGGAGATCTCCAGTGTTAAGGACTTGGAGGGGAATTCGGTGGATTTGTTGACAAGTGCTATGGCTGTGAGTTGTTCTGTTGTTGGAATTAGGAGAAGGAAGCTGATTTTGCAGGCACATTGGTTTGAGATGGATAAATTCTGGGTCGAGGCTGCTAAGGTGGTCAAGCCTGGTGGGACTGTGGCTCTTTGGGCTCGCTGTGAGTTTCTCAAGATCACTGGTCACTGAATCCCTGCTAACTACTCTTCAGCATCCGCTTTCTGTCGTAAGTTCAAGGCCTTCAAAATTTTCTGATCAAAGTGCTGACAACGCACACAGATCCAAATACACCGAATGCTCCCAAGATCATGGACATCCTACTTCGCCTCGAGAGGGAGACTCTCGCACCCTACACATCGCCAGGAAATATTCTCTCCATGAACATGTACGACGATCTCCTACTCCCCTGGACCGTCTCCGACCCTGTGGCCGCCTTCCCCAAATCGTCATTCGTCAAGCATGAGTACGATCGAGACGGCATCCTTAGCAACGGCGTGTCGTTCTTCGGGGGAGGCAGAGAATCTTCACTCGAAGACGTGGAAAGGGGATTGGGCACCGCGAGCATGGTCACACGTTGGAGAGCAGCACATCCAGATCTTGCGGGTACAGACAAAGACGTCGTGAAAGCCTTCGTGAATGAGCTGCGCGAGGCTTTGCCTGCTGGCCACCAAAAAGTGCTGCAAGGTAGTGGGACGGCGATCCTACTGTTCAAAAAGTCCAAGGACTGAGTTCGGCTCTTTCGGGAGGTGAGGGTTCACGCCGCCTTCGCATTTCTGGGAATTGAAACAGACTATTCTCAATAAAGAACACCTTTAAGCGCCATTATACATTGATCTCTATCCCAAATTCAAAGATGGAAAAGTTGGTACTTGGATTTTGTCACTTTTTTGATACGTGGCTTGAGTACTTGAATCTGCAAAGCACAGAGAGGGTTGAATAAATCCTTGCCGTAAGGGTCTCAAACAAGAGCTCGGCCGTGATCCGAGGAAACGAGATTGATGCGAAACAGAATAAAGGGAAGGGCGATTACATGACCAAACCAATAGACGCTCCCATCACTCCCTCCGTTTATCTCGTAGATGCGGAGACGACGGGAATCTTGATCACCGATCTATTTCATGGGAACAAAACAGACATCACCGTAGTTCCATAATGTCAAGTAGAGATTCGGCAACGAAGATCGAGTGATCGGTACACAAATTTCACCCATTGGCTCATTGAGGACCCCGCCACGACTGGGGCGGGCTAAGCGAGGACCACTTTACGCGAGAAACGCGTAAAGTGTACGGCGCGTTCCTTTAAATTACCTCTTCTCCAAGCCACTCACAGGTCATTTCCAACCCACTCGCTCTCTCAAATCAGGACCACCCCCACGATGCGAGTCATACCGCATAATGGAGGTCTGGATTTCATTCATTTCGTCGAGCTGTTGAGAAGGATTTATCTACGCCCTCAAGCAAAGCTACCTGCCCTGGATCAATCATATTGGCATGGATCCAGGGTATTTCCGGGAAGATAAACGTTTCAGCCAGAATAGAAGTCATCTGATGCTTAATGGGAAGGGATTAATGACCCCTCGATGGCGCTTTGCGTCACAGGCGTCCATTGCAATGTAAAGCTTCCGCGTCGAGATCGAGATCGAGATCATTAGAGAAGAAGAAGTGGAAGCGCGTCACCCAGAGGCGCGACTGAGATGGCGACCATATAGATTGATTCCAAGAGAAGTAGTAGCGGCGATGACGAGTGTTAATCAGGGGAGCATCGAACGATTCTTTGAGATCGGACGAGAAGAAGCGGCTAAGATTGGGTGAAGCTATGAAGGGGAGACTCACACTGTCAAGACCGAAGTGAGCCCAACTCCAATACGGATAGAGACCTCAAGGCTATTTTCGATGGCCCTAGCCGTTGAACGGCGTATCAATGAGCTGTGAGGGAGCATGGCTAGGAGGCGCCTTTATGATAGGCCGATGGTTCCTGACCCCTAACCGAACGGTAGCATCAAGTCTGGAGTAAATACTCAAATACCGACGAAATAACAGTCAAGTCAGATTGACGCCCACTAGTTGCACAGAATATTAACTGGCTAGACGCCAAGTCGCGGTCTAACACACTCTCAAACCTCTCCTTGGACTGGATGCCATCTGTATGACTGGAGGGTCTCATTCATAAAATTCGCACTAAGCTCTGAATAGAGAGCTTTGGTGTGCCCCCCCATCACAAGACCCACCCATTGACTAGGGTTGCGGAGCTTATTGCTGGCCAGTTATTAACCACGGCGGGCCACCAACACCGTTGAAAGGCCTCCCTCGTCTCTTCTCCAACGAAGAACCCGGATTGCATAACGGTGCTGCAAGAGAACTTCTACGACATCATCGCATCGCAATCGCAAGTCTACAACATACAACAACACCTCTCATTGATCCAAATCGTTTGAATCGATTTTCAAACCAGCCTACAGCGTCGCGCAGCTCCGAACGCTGCCGGCGCATCAATTTGCGCTCGCTCACCGACTCTCGAGTCCACCCTATTGTTGCGACAACATCAACCACAAACCACACAATACCATCAACCGCAATCATGTTACTCCCAAGCGCATTAACATGCGAACCAACCTCAAACCCAAAACCCCGCTTTCAGTCCGCCCTCTTCGCATCGCCTCCCCTCTCACCGCCACCCTCGTCACATTCCAACCCAGCGCAAACCCTCCTCTCAACGTGTCGAGCTCTCCAATCAATGCTCACCACACCAAACCAACTCCCGAGCCCTCCTACACTACACTCAGATATACCGTCGAGTCCATTCAAGTTGCGTCTGCGCGCACGCAAAGACGAGTCAACGCCTGGATCTATGGTGCCGAGGAAGCGGATCACGAAGCGCGCTGCACCCCCGCCACGAGGAATCAATAAGAGGAGACGAGCGCTAGACGATGATATGAGTCGTGAGACGGTCGATCTTGACGATGACAGCGAACAAGAACAAGAAGAGGAACGATGCGACGGACCGAGCACGCCGAAGCGAATGCGCTTTGCGCCTGAAGTCCTCCCTCTTGGTCTCGAAAGATCGGATTTCCATAACCTTAAACTACAAGCTATCGAACAAAACCAAGACGTGCTCGAGAGTGTCGAGGGCCAAGGAGAAGAAAAGGAAAGAGAAACACAGGGCGAGTGGTCAACGGAGGAAGATAGATTACTGGTTGAACTCGTGCTTGAGAAGCTAAAGCTCACGAAGAGCGATTGGCAAGATTGCGCGCGTAGTCTCGGAAGGGATAGAGGAAGTGTGGGACGGAGGTGGAAGAGTCTTATGGGTGCTGGGGAAGTGGGCTTAAAGCGCAACCATTTACGGCGAGGGAAGCTTCATCAGACTTGGAGGTAGCACCTCCCCTTCTCCTTTCATCTCTTTTACCATAGGGCAGGTCATCTGGTTGGCGTTTGGATACGGATATTGGTAGACGGGGATGGGCTTGGGGTTGGGAATTTGCTGCACTCATGATATCCTACTTGACGCTGCAATCGCAGAAAGCGATCAGTCTGTTATTACCGCTCTGTTCATAATCAAATCGTATATGGATTTCATCTACCGGTGTGAAGTGTGACCCTTGCTGTGGTCGACTTTATGAAGTCATATTGAATATTCTGAGATTGCTGAGCAAGGACCAGGTATATCGTCGGTATTACTTTCCAGGGAGGGCCGCAAGGGGTGCCCAAAAGGATGATGCTATCGATCTTTGGGTTCACTTCTATGCATGAGGTAGAATATGGCAACGAGGTCTACAGCTCGAATTGCCGAATGATCAAGGGAGACGCACTATGATATCGGTGTTAATTTTTCGTGGGACACTCTCGCCACTGAATCAAATTCGATTGGCACTTTCCATCTGTATATCGTCCGCTATCTCCTACTCTGATCTACTTCCTAATCCAACATTCCCTCGCTCTGGAGCAACCTCATTGTCTTGCTTATCCAAATCCAATTCATCCGCATCCATCGCAAACATATCAACTTCATCCTCATCCATTCCATCCTCAGTCCAGGGCATCGCCTCCTTCTCCTTCTCACTACCACTGAGGGATTCCATTTCTCTACATTGAGTATCAAAAAGACTGCTCCCTCATCCAAACGGACGCAGTCTCCGGAATCAATAACTTCACTCCAACAATTCAGTCAGATATCCCTTTCAACTTATAAAAACTCCGAAACTGCATCCGCAGAGCATCTTCAACCATCAATAACCCACTCGAGCCAAGAACTCCATCCGAGAAAGCCTCTTTGTCAATATCTTCTTTGATCATAGCGTTCTCAATATTTCGTAGCTGTAAGTGGGCATTCAGATCCCAATACGGATCTTCATTTCGCTGTACGACGAAATGGAAAGTTTTGAGCTGGGAAATACTTTATTATATTTAATTCAAATATTTCTAAGAAGACAGATACGGCATCGTCGGCCCATGCTCAGAATGCTACCTTGTTCTCAAGTACAAAGGTATACGGTTTCAAAGTAAGACATATCTGAAGATATTAGATTTTATCAAAGAGGACGGGACGATAGGAAGCGTTGGGAAGTGTGATCTAGGAACATATCCACCATTTGCCCTCGTGAGATTTTCTGCTTCGCGATTCTGGCCTACGTACCGGAAAGTAGACCACTCGAATTCACTCTTGAAATCGAAGAATAGATGGTAGGTCTCGCATTCGAGATTAGTGTAAAGGTCATTATGGACCCTCGTGAAGACTCTCTTTGCGACTCTCCGAGCTTCACTATGGAGTTAAAGATTAATAATTTTGAGGATGTTCGAGATAATCTATAATTCCAAGAACAGGATTGATGAATATTCTTATTGTTTGGGGGGTTTAGATGGCAAGCCCACCTCTAGACTAACTCTCGTAGTTCACAAGCGAAAATTTTGAAGTTTTTCAGTGGCTTGTCAAAGGTGGTTTCTGACCCGGTTGGACAGGATATAATGATCCAGCTTTCGCGGTAACTACTTTATCAACTGTTGGCTTGCGGCTGTCGTTTGTGTGGTACATTGACCTAATCGTTGTTTGAGAGAAATGGGCAATAATAAGAGTTCGTTCTTTCTCTTTATGAACCTCGATTTGGATCTGGATTGGTTCGAATGATTATCATCTGCCTTCAAGCGAGCCTTCTGCCTACGAAACATCGCAACGCTAGATAGTACCTTATAGTCTGAGAATTTGACCATTTAAAGTTGATCAATGGGTATCAATGAGTTCCACATTCGTCTTATCATCACTTTATACTTATAACCCATTCTATATCCATTCCCAGTTCCTCTCCCCGGTATCCGATCCCTCCTTGCCTAACCGAACCTTCCACCCCTATCCCCTAATTCTCTCCCAAACTCCAAATAACTGAATAAGAACGCTTATCCAATCCATTTGCCTCATCATACCATATCTTTATCCGACCTCCCCGTTCCCGGTCTGGGCCACGGCGTATTCGGCACACTCCCACTTCCAATCGAACTAATACTCTCCGCATCGGCATCCCCACGTCTATCACCCCTACTAATCTCCACCGTCCGATGGACCTGAATACCACCCCACCTGCTTTCCCTTCCTTTCCTCTGTCCTTCCACTTCGTTCTCATCCGTGAACGGGCTACTCGTAACTGCTGCACCACCTTTTCCCTTCCCCGTACTTCCCATGTCAGACCGCAGCTGGATGTCCTCGCTATCGCCCGACGAGCCTATGGAGCTTTTGTATGCATATTGCGTTCTCTCTGTCGATAGCTGATTGTTGTTACTTTGGAGATGTGGAGGCAAGTGGCCGTTGCGCAGCTTCAAGTGCTTGGACGCGGTAATTTGGGCGGATGATTTGTTACGTGTGGAGAGCGCGTAGAATGTGCGGAATAAAGGACGGAGAGTAGCTGCTCCGGCTGCGATGATGCCGAGACCGGCTTCCACGGTGGACCAGATTGCTACGTCGGTTGTTGCGAAGAGGAAGTCGTCTGTCAGGGCGAGAACTTTGATATATGGTATTCGAATCCCTGTTGCTATTCCAGCCCTATAGATTCATATTAGCATGAAGTTGAGAGAGAGAAACAGGGAGGGGACTTACAGAAGACCCAAAGACAGAACACCTGCCACGGATGCCTTGGTCCGGAAGTTCATCTGAAGATGATAGATCAAGAAGATCGGCAACAGTCCCAGAATCCAATCTGCAGTGAACGACACTGCGGAATGAGCGATACTAGCATCAGGCACTACGGCGGGGTTGATGCAACTCCCCTTCTCGCCTGCATACTGGCCCCAAAAGAAGGTCACTGGATTGCATTGGAAGATAACGAGAAATAGATAGAAGAGGGAGAATGCGACGACCGTTCCTAAAGTCCCATAGATGATACCTCTGTGGAGAGGCTTGACAGCAATTCGGAGGAGGAAGACGGCGATGGAGAGACGGATGAATACTGTGGTTATCGTGTAGAAGAGTTCGCAGAGCCACCAAAAGTACAGGGCTTTAGGGACACCTTCGACGGGAATGTTTTGGACGTGTCTTCCGGTTCCGTACTTCACGCCAGACAGGGAGCAAGCTGCGTATGTGCTGAAGAAGACCTGTAATTTGGGTCAGTGATCGAAGCCCAGGCACATGTTGGTTGGTATATGGAGTGGCGTACCAGTGAAACGATGAGCAGGAAGTCATCCACTGCCCAGCTTTTACTGATGAAGGCCTTGACATAGACTCGCAGAGACACAAAGAGCCATGTTAGAGCAAGAAATAGTCCGAGCACAGCAGCTGGATCCAGTCAGCCTCTGATAACCAAGCACTGATGGTAGGAACTTGCCAAGTTGAGGGCCTCTGTCTTCCGCCATGATGAGATCAGTTGGATTTAAGGAGAGTGCATTGACCGTCAAGGCCAGTAGTCATTACAGTATCAACATGGCAACGCGAGAAAGTATGGGGAAGAGGGGACGAGATGAACTTTAAAGAGAGAGGGTCTCTCCAGGGACAGTGGTCCATTCATCTTCGCAATTCCCTGCCAGGCTGCTCTTCGCCACTCCGAACGCCCTTAGCATGATATGCTGTCCCTACTACCGTAGAACGAAACCATCGGGCACTACCCTTACAGTAGCAGCTACTATCCCCTCCCCTGAATAAAGGGTTAATTCCTAGGAAAACCCAGGTGACTGTGGCTATCAGTCCAGGGTGTCTGGCAAATAGAAATCAGCGCAGTAAGCTCTGACCGGCTTCGACAGGTGCTTTTCGCCTTCTAGAAGCACCTGAATCTACTACACAGACCTCTTATTGGCTTGAGCTGTGAGGCTGGCAAGGGTTTCCACCACTCAGAGCATGCCGTCCACAGCTTGCAAAGCATTAACCTTTATTTAGGAGGGGGTCGGATAGTACCAATGCCACGCTCCTAGCCCACGCCATCATTTTGGGCGCCGAGACTTGGTACAAGAACATCATTGGGCAAGTCCCTTTCTTTGACACACGACATTCCAAACACGTCCACTTTTGGAGCACTCGTCAAACTTCAGGAGGTGAGAATTAAGAGGCTCGCCAGTCTCCGCTCTCTTATCTGAGAGACCAACCCCAGGTTGTGGAATCCCGAGGCGAGACATTCTGATCGACGTTGCAGAAGATCGAGATTCGTCAGCCGAATTATTGAATGTAGCCCTGTAGATCATTTCATGTTATGAAAACGTGGAAAGTTGTCGATCCGAGATGCTGGGAGCGGAGCCAAGTTACCGCGAGCAAATTTTTTCAGATTCTCATCCCGCTGTGGGCTGCTTTCATCTGCGCGTGACAGTGCTTGAGATCGGGGATATAACAGGAGAGGCGATGTTTGAATTGCTGTGGACTGGCAAAAGACTGAGATGTCATCACGAATCTTCATCTGTGAGTGACCTTCCTGCTCTCGGTCTGGCACGCTAAGGACGAAAGGGGGTTGCAACATGCGAAGCGAACAGCATAGGAATTTGAGAAATTCCCATAGACTTCTAGCCTTTTAAACATATTGCATCTTTGATAGATCCGGAGAAGTCCGCAGATCGGTACGCATGAAAAGTTAAATGGAAGGTTAATTGGCCACCTGCTTTTTCTAGAAGCCATGGAAGCCTCGCTTCGTGCCGCATCTGAGACGGCCCTGTACTGTATGATCGCCACCGAGAATATGTGCGCCTCTCATGACTCTTATCGCCTCCTGCCTCTGCTTGACGGCGTCAAATAATAATGAGTTTTCCTCTCTTCAAGAGAGCCCATTTCACGCCTCTCGAGGTTACAGCCCGTTCAACTTGAATGTGGTGGACGGTGGCTGCATTGTCAACCTTCGGAGAAGAAAAGTTGTGCGTGGAGGAATTCAACGAGCCTTCTGACCTTGAAGACAAGGTGAGAATATCTATCAAGAGCTGAGTCCTTTCCCCTCCGTTCCATCTGCCTGATATATATCTCAGCGACGTGCAAGGAGCCGAGGAGGTCCGCTACTTCAATCTTCCTCACGTGCCATCACGTCCCCTACCTGAAGCACTCGAACTTTCAGAATAGGCTTACGATGCGAGCGAAATAGAAGCCAAGACTAGGGGTTCCTCACATCTTCTGAAACACCCTCATTAGGAAAGTGTCAGAGTCTTGGCACACAAAACAGCCGCGCTGTTGTGCACGGCCGCTTCCCTTTCAGGAGGCGACGTGCAAACCTTGGTCTGGATACGAGCTGGGAGCTCGTACCGATCTGAGTTAGATCTCACTTTACGGATCTGGGAAATACCGAGGTGTTGCAGCTGTATGATTCCGGAAGGAAAAAATTTGTTCGGATTTGGGAAGGTCAAAGTAGTTGGAATTTTGTCGTTGTATTGGACTATGGTATCGGTGCGTTGAATTTATCTAGTATTACAAGTGTATGCAGCAGCCCTAAGGACTTTTATTATACCATCTTTTCCCATTTTGGATCATGTCCCTCATGATCCTCAAGAAACATTAATAACGCCCTAGTATAAATGCGCCTCCCATTACCTCATCCATTAAGTCCTTCACCTGTTGACCCAGCTCAAAGCGCCATAGTCAGTGCAGCAACTGTAACCAAGTACAGCATTGGAGCTACAGAGAAAGACACTGCTCCAAGGCCAGTAAATTGTGGTGGTGTGGAGCTGCTTGTAGCATTTGCTGTAGTATTGGTGCTCTCTCCGCCGCCAGTACCACCAGCGCTGTTTCCGAGAAGTGTGAAGTTGGCGCATGTAATGCGAGTAGCGTTTCCGAAATGAAGAGTTAAGGAGCGATTGCCGAAGAAGGAACCGAGACCTTTGAGAGTAGATGCGAAGTCATCTGAGTAGGATGCGGTGAAGGGGTCAGATGTGATTTTTCCGTGCTTGCCAGCCAGGTCGCCAACTTGGCAGGTTTGTGGAAGAGACTCATCGCAAGGAGGAGTCTGGAATTTTCGTCAGTATTTTGTACTGTGTGTTCAAACTAGGAAGGTACTAACCTCGCCGCGAATGAAGGGATCAATATGACCTAAGGTGCCAGTGCAGTTGCCATCAGCTGGAACAGGGGCAGCGTGAAGATGGTAGACTGCCCAAATCGTCAGCTTTGAAAGTCGAGACGAACTCGAGGAAACTTACGGAATGGCCCACCGCTTGTGGGAAGGTTAGAGAAAGTGACCTGGAAGGAGACTCCAATGCCGTTAGGGTTCGCGGTTGCCGAGACAGAGCCCTTCACGTTGCCACGAGGATCATCAGGGTTGAAGAACTCCTTTTCAGGAAGAGTAGCGACATAAATTGGTCCGGGAGGGTTGTCCTCGACGACAGTAGCATTGCCAAGAATTCCGGTGACGGGAGAAGTGGTAGTCTGGGCGCCGGCGCAAGTGAGAAGGGCGGCTACGAAAATTGAGATGATGGCGGAGAGATACATCTTGAAGTGTTTTCGAAGATATTAGGCGTTTGCGGTTAGGTGTGAAATCGAGAAGGTGATATTGACTGGAATGGAGTTGTCAGTATGAGGCTCTGACCAGATGGGGTATATTGGTTGCTTTGTACTTACGAAAGAGAAGTTGTAGAGGAAATTGGGAGAAGAGGTGAGAAGTTGCGAGTAATTACAATAAACGTTCCTTCTGAAAGGATACGTTTACTGTTAACGAGCGTTTTGGGAGGTGGCAGAATGACGCGGTCAGTAGGTGATGAAGCAGTTTGGACAAACAAAAAGAATACTCACTTGGGCCGGCGAACTATATAAACTTCACATGACGGTCAGACGATTATGACGCTGCGGCGCCTCTAGGGAAAGTCCAACCATGTTGAAGTTCGTTAAGGTACGTGCGAGATGTCAGTATGTTAGGAACGAGGTCACTGACAGGGCTGAATGTTTACAGATTATCGGCAGCTAGGCACAAATGGACAAGGAGGGGCTCAAGGATGTTTCGACAAATGCAAAGCACAGGCCAAGTTCCGGTATCTCGTACCGATCTTATCTTGTTTGCTGTTTCATATATCGCGAACAGCTTTCTTCGACCACTTCAAACTGGACATTGAAAGCGAAGCGCTCCCAATCCGGCGCTTCATTTGATTAGGAAGGATAATTCTGCTTGCTTCAGAAATAATGGCGGCAATGGAGGGAGGAAGGAAACCCCCAAATGTCGAACATGGCTGCTTACTCTTGATACTCAGATTACCATCTTGTGATGGAGCTGGGATGTCGTCGTGATACGAAGTACCAAGCTTTCTCGGTTAATTGATTCCTGCCCCTGATCCCCAAGCGTATGGTGATTATCGTCTGGGATGCCTGTCAAAGCACACTTAAACGCTTTGACATTGATCAGCAGCCAGAGTAGTACAACACGAGGGGTAGCAAGCGCTACCGCATGCCCTTTCAGTCTGACTGCATCTTTATTCTGAATAGAGTGTTTCAAAACTCCTTTATTGGCTGCCGATTCTTTGGCTAATGGTTACCTGCGTTTGCTGGAGCTATGCGAGAAGGATCTCGCGCCTATAATTATTTGTTGTATTAATAGCAGAGGGTAATTTGGATCTGGTCACGAATCATTTTGAACTTTGAGAAAGTTCTAAAGAAACTCTCATCGTAGTATTTCAGAAATAAGAGTCAGCGGGAAGTTCTCTCAAAACGTGGGAAGTCCAGCATCCGAGCTCGGTGCCGGCTAGAACCGTCAGCCTCCGTGTTTCATGTACTCCGCCGGTGATAAACGTACAGAATACGAAACGAGTGACGAATTGACATCTAGAAGATATGCGCAGGGTCTGAAGAGCCAAGCTTTCTGTCAAAGATGAAGATCTGTGCGATCTCATTTCTGCATGACCATCAGAAGCTTTTTCAATCTGATGATATTGTGTTTATTATGTGAATCAAAGATTCCGAGCTGCCTTTCAAACTCAAGAGAATGATCATATCCAGGGTTGCGAAAGAATAGAAAATTCCGTCTCTAAGATTGTTATGCGATTTGCTAGGGAATGGTCGTTTGAGGCTGGCACGAGGAAACACAAGCTCGCAAGACTAACATTTTGAGCACCACACCCGGTGGCTGCTGATAGTATTGGGCTTCAGTCTGGAAAATCCATTTCGCGTCCAGCACTTAAAAGAGTGAGATACGTATATCTCTGCGGTGGACAAGCTGTCATGCTGACGAGTACTCCTTGTTTGTTTTGCGAACCATTGTCCCGCAGGGCGAGCTCCAGCTCGCAGTTGGAAGGGCGTTTGCGAGCCTCATCAGTTCGCAACGAGAATTTCTTCCGCTGTCTCAAAAGCTTTGTGGAATGAGTGGCAGAGAAATTCTGAAAGCTTTACTTTCTACTCTCCTATGTCTTGTGTTCTTCCCGGCTCTCATCAAATGGTTAAGACCTTACTCATTAGTTATTCGTGTTTGCTTTCGCGTTTGCATGTTAAAGAGGAGGCTGGCCTTTCGTTTTGTTGTGCGAGTCAAACCCGGAAAGATATCTGGTGACGAGTATGGAGCTTTACAAGCTGTAACTCTTCTTGGACTCCCTTGCAGACTGCTCCCCTTCCTCTGGACTGCCGAGGGTTTTTGAACATCTTGAACTGGGAGACGGAGGGCGATAGCCATTGTCGAGACGGCGGGTGGCTGAAACAGTTTAAATGGTAGATGGAGACCATGAGACTTGCGATACTTGTCAACAAGTGTTGAAGTTTTGAATGAAAAAGGGTCCCATGAATGAAACGGTCCGAACAAAGCAGGGGGCCACTCACATGACAGAGTGTTGAAAGGGGGGGGGGGGGGTCCTTCAACGGATTTGATGGGAAAGAGAGAGTTTGTGGACACCAAAATCGCTGTCATCAGCAAATGAGATGTCAATTCCTCAAAACAGGTGAGCGATGAACGAGGTATGGAGTAGGAGGTCCTCCCCTTCGTCGATAACTTCAACCTCAATCGCTGAATGTCAACAATCGATTGAATTATCATCTCGGCTGCGGCCAGGAACGCACTTATTTTTTACCCCAACTTCAAACATGTATACATCACCACAAAGTCAAATAAAATAAAAGCTGTTTAGTACTATGACCATCAAGCTTCGAAATAAACGCGCACCAAGTTTATTTGTAATATAATTGAGAATTGATCGCACGATAAAAGCTGAAAACCGGCGGCTAGGGAAGTGCGTTCCTGGCCGCAGCTGGGATGATAATCACTCAAATAGCTTAAGCAGTGGTATTTCAAATCATCTAACTGTCTAAGTGAGTCGAGAGGTTGATATTTCATATGCCACTTTGTGCGATGATTGAAGAGATAGACCCGAGAGGTGGTTTCATACCTCCGATTTCAATCATTTGAACATAATGAATGGTCGGACTTGAACCACTCAATTGAGTTGAATGTTTGGAAGGTAAAACGAGTGAAATCTCCGTGATATTTGGCACATAAGATATTGATATATAAGTTGCTTACTGGGGCTGAATGTCCTGAAGAAGACCTCTATGACGCGCCCCCCAAGTTGCTCATAGCGATTGAAATTGTGGATATCTGTGATAGTTTGATAGACATGGGAAAGTAGAAGATTATTTATTCAATCGCTGAACGAGAATGAACGATGTCCGAACTCCCAAAAGGAAGGGGGATATGGAGGTAGCTGCCTAACTGACCAGAACGGAGGACTATTCAGGAAGGAACAGTCCGCCGCGAATCATTCAAAACAAATGAACGATTGTAGATCCTCCATCCGCACCCAACATGTCGACACTCAAGAACCACCCATGGTGGCATGGCCACCTGAAGTGCGTTTGCCAATCGCTGACAGTGTTTGAGTCCCTGGGAATTACTACCCTCGCAATCTTGGCCGAAGCACCATGCTCTCTAATAGCAGAGTAATCATCCAATTCGGCGATACGTTTTGTCACAATAAGAGCAGCGAGTTGACGGAGCAGACGATACGGAAGGTTGGACGCTGGGTGCGAAAAGCAATCGCTCACTGAATTGGAGAGATTGGAGGTTAGGTAGATTATCCACATCCTGTAGTCACAATTATGATCATTCAATTCCACTGAATGATTGAATTTGGGTCTCCTCCAAATGTAGCTGCGGATATCGAAAAGCCCGGAATTAGGAATGGCTCAAAACAAGAGAGCGATTGAAAAGACATAACATTATATCACTGGACATCATCGGCCTGAAATGACATGGCACATTACGATTCTTGATTCCGGGCGAATATTGAATGATAGCTTCTCGAAGCATCTCCAAACTCCATTTTCTTCCAAATATGAATTAGTAAGCTAGTTTATGCCGCTATTCCTCTTTTGGCCTATCCTCTAAAACTCATGTCGCGAGCGTCGCGCATCAAAAGTTCAACCCCAAGACACAATTAACACCTGCGCACAAGACCTTACGCTCGACATCGCAAGCAACCGTCGAACTACGAACCCGTCTGCGCCTACATCTACATCAACTGCACAACCGCGCAAATACAACCTCAATCCTCGACTCGTAGAGGCAAAATCTCCAGTCCTCTACCCACCTTTCCCCAAGACACGCACCACAACCTCAAAAAATGGCGAACTACCTCGCCTCGATCTTCGGCACAGAAGCCGACAAAGTAAACTGCTCCTTCTACTACAAAATCGGTGCCTGCCGCCACGGCGACCGCTGTTCTCGAAAACACGTCAAGCCCTCCTACTCCCAAACCATCCTCCTGCCCAACCTCTACCAAAACCCAGCCTACGATCCAAAGAATAAGATGAATACGAGCCAGTTGCAGAATCACTTTGATGCTTTTTATGAGGACTTTTGGTGCGAGATGTGCAAGTTTGGGGAGATTGAGGAGGTTGTCGTTTGTGATAATAATAATGATCGTAGGTTTTGCCCGCCACTCCTAACCCCCTCCCCCTCTCCTCCCCTTTCAAATCTACTTTCAAACTGTTAAGGGAAGTTTTACTAACAGATCGGGAATAGATCTAATTGGCAATGTCTACGCACGTTTCAAATACGAAGACAGCGCTCAAAAAGCCTGCGACGCCCTAAACAGCCGCTGGTACGCCGCCCGCCCCATCTACTGCGAGCTGTCCCCCGTCACAGACTTCCGCGAAGCGTGTTGCAGATTGAATAGTGGGGAGGGATGTGTGCGAGGTGGCTTCTGCAATTTCATTCATAGGAAGAATCCGAGTGATGAGTTGGAAAAGGAACTGGAGTTGAGTACGAAGAAGTGGTTGCGTATGAGGGGTAGGGATGAGAGGAGTGCGAGTAGGAGTCCGAGTCCGGAACCTACTAGGAAGAGATATTAGATGGGATGGAGGAGCCGAGATTGGCTGGTGGAAATGAGCGTGGATGAATGGGGGCTGGAGAGAGCTTACGGGGATATGGATGAGATGAGACAAGAGGGGAGATATCCAGGGCATTGTAATAGCGGAAGATGGTTATATCGGGCGTTACAGGTCACTGTGTTCTACGCATGGAATGAAAAGCGTGTATCATAGCTGAGTGACATCACTCAGCACCTAGTATTCAGAAGAAACAATGCTTTTGCGAACCAAATATTCCGAGTTCCCTCTAAAGCCGTGAAAAATCATACACCATGCCCACGATATCAGTGTATCTTTCTTGTCCTATACAGGATCATTAACGCACGTGTGCCTCCTCAAAGATCAACGCCACCCACCCCTTTCTACCCCATCCTTATTTCCCTTCCCCTTTCCTTCCCCAGTATATCCCAACCCCCACACCGCCCTCCCCTCTAAATTAACCCTCAGCATCTACAAACTCATCCAAACTCTGCGTATCGGTATCTTGTCTCTTAAGATTATGATCATCAGGCAGATTATTTTTCAAATCGTCATGAAAATCAATCAGCGATCCTTTGTTTGGAGGAGGTGATGTGCTCGTAGATCGAAGTGTCTGCTCTAGGTCTTTCTGCTGCTGGCCGTTATTTTGCGTTTGTACCGCTTTTAGATCTGCCGGTATTAAGGGTTGTTGCAATGCTGGACTGTCGTTTTGGCCGAAATCTATGAGATCGGATTGTTGTGCTGGAGCATGTGGTTGTGGAGCGACAACTGTGACAGGGTCACGATGGTTTGGTTCAGCTGAGAAAGATTGTTGGCGGTGTGGTGGTATTGGATTCTTCTCGTTGGAGTTCTGGCCTCGGAGGATGGGGGTGATTGCTAGAATCTGCTCTGATTGCTGCTGGGGCGTTGTGCCATTGCTGTTTAGACATTAGTAGCTATAAGTGTACAGATTGAGGTGGAACTTACATGTCTGCGTTCAAAATCCAATCTAAGTCTTCTTCGCCTTCCTCTGAACCTCCTGGGCCTCCACGAACTTCTCTGAATAGTCTTGGGTGCCACTCAACGCCATCTTCTGCTCTTTTGGCGGCTTCATCTCTTTGTTGATCTTCAATCTTCGTTTTCTCATCCGTTGCTACCTCGTGATTACGTGCCTTGACAGCTTCAGCCGTCTTGTACCATAACCTCTGAGATTCGCGCTCTTCTTGCTCGTCGAGTGGTCGCGCTATTGGAGGGGTGGGTTTTGCTCTGGTAGCGTTGAATAAGAGCTCTTTCTTGCCAGTCTAATCCCCAGGTCAGTGCTGCCCTCTCCAAATTTCACGAAGAAACGTACCTTCAAATCCTTAAGCCACATCTCCCCACTCCACATCCCAGATAACTCGAAAAGCGCCTCTCCAGTCTTATCATTCTTAATCATCCCACCAATCGCATTATACGTTCCCCCAAAGTATCCCTTGGTCTTGAACTCAATGTCCGCGCTCAGTCCCAACTCCGGACATCTCACGAAACTATGATCTCCAAGCTCATACTTCATCTTGCCAAACAAAATACCCCGTGCATACATATTTGGTTGCGTGAGAATGTATCTTTCGCCCTTGGGACCAGTTCCTCTGTTCAAAAACCGCAATATGGCAATACCCTCCATTATACTCGCCGCCGAATTGCCTAGGAACTTACTGCGAGGTTTCAGACAGCCGTCGATTCGGATGTGGTGCTCGGGAGCCATGTAGAAGTAGCTGGATTTCGGGGGGTGGTGGGAGGTTTGCTCGGAGATGTAGTAGCCTTTTGTGTGGTCTGGGAATTCCCAATAGCAGGTGAACGTCTCGCCGAGGATGGGATTGAGGGGTTTCTTGACGCCTCTGCAGTACATATCAGTAAGAGTTTCGAGTAAAGGGAAGAGAGCATGTGCTTACGGAGGTTTGATATGCCATCCACTCAAGTAGAACTTCACCACGCTCACAAATCTTTGCGTTGGATCGTCAATCTCTGGCATAGGCAATAACGTCTCCGGGTGTGCCATGAAGCTATTCGACGTCAGCATTATATTTCCCAAAGCCCAGCTCCTCATATCCTCTTCCAGAGCTACGCACTTTGTGATTCTCTCCAACATACTCCTAGGTTCCAAAATGAACGTCGGCAACACCACTCGACTCAAATCCGCACCAGGCCTCAACTGCGAGATAATATGTGAGAGAACTGTCCCCGTCTATCAGCATTGTCCACCCTCCCTTCTGAGTGTGAAGATCTCACCATTTCCCTGCTCAGGCTCCACGACCGTAGTCTCGTCCTCAGGGCCATCCGACCTTGCTTCGTCAACAGAAGATCTATTGCCTATATATTCACAAACACATTAGCCATTACTCCTGCGTACCCCATCAAATCATTCCCATACCCCTCCTAGCCAAGATCCCATCGCGATAAGCATCAAAAAAAGGGCACGTACTTGCAGCGGAAGCCCGGCGATGCGAATGCCCCAAGCTGACCATCCTCGCAATTCGACTTCTTTTCTTGTATTAATGGGTCAAATGGCGGGCTCTATAATATGGGGTAAAGTCTTGCACGGTTGTACTATGGTGTGTTGTTGAAATGGGTGGAAGGAGGTGAGGCGTACAAATTCAGTTGTTCGCGGAGGTACATGCGAGGGAGTCAAGAAGACAACGCAGGCAAATGACGCACCACAGCTTTTGGCGTGAGAGGCTTCTTATTTGCAGGCTGTGGGCTTACCTCCGTAGCGGCGTAGCGGCGATTGTTTTGGTGGGGTAATTTTTATCCCTTGCTTTGGCCTCCGATGACGCTGTTGGAGAGAGGATTTACTGTAAATCGGTATATTTCATTCATTCGCTCACTTTTGTTGTTTGAATTATTGGGGATAGCGCGACCTAGCTCGTGCTCAGACTCTCTCTAGCACAACCTGTCTGACATTCTGCTGATGATGAGCCTTTCGTAGGTCCCGCGTGGCTATCAACAACGCTCCAGTTCCAACAGAATCCTTTCTCGTGTGCTGGCATACCAGAACATCAAAGCTTGCCTAAAAAGCAGGTGGCTCTTTGTAGTCAAAATTTCAGGCTTGCGTACACCCATGACCTCCTGCGAGTGCCTATGAAGGAGCCTTCACCGCAGGAGTAGAATTGTGCAAAAGAGGATCCACCTCGTTCTTACGTTCAGCCCGAGCTCCGCGAACTCAATTACCTGCCAAGCGTGGCGCAGCTCCATAATATCCCATCACGTGAGGAGGTTGTTCCAATGAATTGAAGACTCTGCCACACGTTCGGAGTGGGGGGAGAGATGGAGCTTGTGTTGACTTTTATGATACAAGCTTATTAAGTTTACCCCTAGGATGCCTAATTTCTTCTCCATTGAGTCGAGTAGCCTAGATTGGGCTTAGGAGTCAGCAGAAATGGACATCAAGAGCTCTCCCCTTTTCCATAGGTCACAGCAAGCGAGCCATAGTGTCAGTCAGAAGGTTCGTTTGATTATTACAATGATCATGAACGTAAACTATTATACCAGAATACACGATTATGTTCCGTTCGTTCCATGCCCTCTTCCTCCCCAGCTCCAAACAGCCAATTGAAGTCTCAATGTATGCTACCTCGCGTACCAAGCCATCCATAGTAGAGAGCAGAAGAGCGCTATCCACCCATCCAACCTCCCAATGTACTCCAGCCGCCGCAATACAAGGCGACTTAACCCAAATCGTGAAACGCCGACAATAATTTTCGAACAAAAGAAGATTCGTTGATGTGCTGATTTCGAAGGAAAAGGAAATACGGACTGTATTTGTGTGTGCTCATTGGCGTTGGTGTTCCATGGATGAGGCCCCGCTGTGTCGTCCATCGACCACTTCCGCAGACGTGCCTAGGAACTCGGGGTGGTCGGATTGGTTGATTGTGCGGATGCTGTGTTGGTTTACATAACCAACGCTCGTAGGTCGATCAAATCTGAGATCCGCAGAGAAGCTCCCCAGCGCTGAAGTGTTCCTTGCATGTCCGGATCCCTCTGGTGGTGCTATACTTGATTTCGTGGAAATGGTAGATTGACGATTGCTTGAATTCGAGTGTTCAAAGGGAAGTCGCGACGAATCCGGTGAGCCTTGGGGCTTGTGAAGGAAGCCGGAAGTGGGGTGTGTCATATCCACGCTTTGCGACTTTCTCCTGGAGCTTTTGCGAGGCACATTCGGCTTTTCTGATGGTACTCGAGTGGGCATATCCGGCATCAGAGAAACATCCGCCATCTTTGCTGCTCTTCGAGAACTGGCTTTTGATGTAGCTTTGGAAGGGAATCTGCTTGGCAGCTCGATACCGCTTTCGCCAATCTCAATTCCCGGGAGCATTGGAGGGACGTCAGAAATCCGATTGACTGCAAAATCTCTGTCTTCATCGGAATCTTCGTCCTCTGATCCAAGAGGACTCACGAGATTCTCGTCTTCAGGGGCAGCAGCTGCGGCCGCGGCATTCGAGGGACCAGCGTGAACAGATTCATCATCAGAGTCGATCGGCCCATTTCGGACGCCTCCTGTTGCTACAGGAATTCCCTCCGGCGGAGACTCTTCGCCAGGGCCATGTCGGCCCTGCATTCCTGGCGGCATCCTTGAGCTTCGTACGACCTCGAACCCTTTACCCTTCTCCTTAGTCTTTCCACCAAACAGATTCTTGAACCAACCCGCCGCCGAAGCTGGGATACCTGTAGGATCTGCAGGCCCTGTTTTGGTTCTCCTGTTCGGGATATTGGCGTTGAGTGCTGGACCTCGAACTCCATAGTAAAAGTCGACTTCTCTTGTAGTGTAGTCAGCCTTCGATCGCCGCGGTTCATTTGGACTTCCATCCAATTGCCCAGGCGCTTGAGGCACTGGAGTGCCCCGGCCAGATACTGAAAGTCCTTCTTCAGCTGGTTCTGGAGCGCCTGTATCTGGCCGACTCCATCTCTTGTGCGCCCATTCACCACTGGCCCAAGACCCACGGCTCCTCGCTCCAGGAGAGTAGGCTTCCAACGTTGGTCGTCGCATTCGCGGAGGACGGTAGTATGGATCCGCAGTCTCTCCTGTCTGTAGTCCCAAGATTGGTCCACGATTTCGTCCTAATCCAGATGGTGCAGCAGCAGAAGGCAAGAATGAGAAAGTGCTTGCTTCACCGGGTGTGGTTGGAGTGTACGAGCTGGTACCACTTCCAAGTTGATGTGGAGGGATTGCACCAAAGGCTTCGGCACTATTTGACTCGAAGGCAGTACTTTGTCTGTTGAGGAGTACACCAGTACTACCAGCCGATTGACTTCTCAATCTCCCACTACCCATCATGTAAGTTTTCCTATCATTTTCAGAATCCAACATGGCGGTACTCGAAAGTTGACTTTGTCTTGAACCGGCATCTCGGCGAGGCAAACGTCTTGATAGTTGGCGCATACCAAAGACCCTGACAAGTCCACCCCTCGCTGCACCGCTTTCGTCTCCTCCAGCACCAGCCATGCGCGCTCCAACTTCGACAATTGTCTGTATGGCATTAAGTAAGAAACCAAAGATCAGTACTACGGCATGCATTAAAAGTATAGCGTATCCAATCCAGCCTTTAGGCCCCTCGGTGACACCAAGTGAAGGCGCAAAGGATATCATAAGAAGAATAGTGGCGAACCGAAGGATCACAAAGAAAGTGTGGTAGGCGTTCATTGAGGTTGGGGAGTGGAATGGTCGAAACGCGTGCAGCGTCAAAAGGGTTATGACTTCGCAAATGGCAAGTATGACAAGCTGTGCTATGCCTGATGCTTGGACACCGCCAATCGCTATTCCGCGGACGAAGGTCAACGTCACTGGAATGAGCGCGAAAGGTGCTGCGTTGTCAGAATAGGTGTTGTACAAGGGTCCATACAAGAGGACGGTTGGCAGGTCATCAAAAAGGAAGGACTTCGGCCTCGTTGTTGCAACGAGATATAAGAGCCAGATAGCGAATCCGATAATCAGCACCAGCATTACTGCAGCTAAGGCTACGGTGTACGTGGGTGATTTCGAAGCCACAACCAGCTGAAACGTCGACAGTGCAACAATCGGTAGTAGGAAGTAGTTGAATACGATCCGGATCACCATGCCCATTGAGAAAGGCATGTTCTTGGCCCTCAGATCTTCTTCTTGCGTGTTTTTGATATGTCGGTAAGCCAATCGAAACAGGAATCCGAGTTGGATGAAAGCCAGGACCGCTGCAATGATTACCAGAAGCCATACCGCCATCCCAGCCCAGATATCGTCAACTTCACTCATACCGACGAGTTGTCGAAGTCGATCCAGACCATATTCACCATGAGTAACGTAAATCCCATCCATCAGACTATTATACCCATTTCCATTGCTGACAAAGCTCTCATTGAACATGAGAGCTGACCACGCCACACTGCTAGTAACAGGGGGATAAAATCCTGGGTAGTTGAGAGTAAGACCACCAGTCAGAGCAATGAACTGTATATACTGCAGACAGTCACCAAATCCAGGAGTCACCAAACGAAGGAGATCAGCATCACGCCCGTAATTTGTTGTCCATCGAAAGATATCCGTCGTTCCCCAAGGACTGAAAATAGCTGCAAAGGTCGTTGCAATCCCAACACATATAAGAACGACCAGTGGCAGGAATGTAAAAACATTGGTCAAGGTGCTCCCAAGGTCAGGTGTAACATCTGCCGATATGCAGCCAAGAACTGTTGCCGCAGCATCCCCGTTCTTGATAATAAGTGTCGGAGTGAAAGACGTGAAGGCGTAGGTTGAATAGAAGTTGTTCGACAGTGAGATTGCTGGGAAACCGTATGGGACGCTCCTGCAAGAGTCCTGATCAGTATATGTCTTCACAAGGATGTGCAGAGTAACCTACGCATTGGCTGTGAAGGAAGGCGCCAGTGGACAAGTCCCATTGATGAGTTGATTACAGAATTCCACTGCTTCGCTCCACGGCTCATAAGTGAGGACATTGACCTTGTTGAAGAGTGCAGTGATCTTATTGACGCCTGTCGGGTCAGGAACATCCTCAATCTTTCCTCCTCTGTTCGTTTGATTGCTGGCCCAATACGAGTCATTTGCTGGTGGGAGATTCACTAGATTCGCAGGTCCTGACCCAGTAACATTCCCCCAGACAGTTATATGAAGGTTGTGACTCGAATCCGTTGTGTTGAATATGGCGTCCATGTACAGCGGATCGAACTGCAGTTGTAATGGCTGGTCGTTCTGATAACTCTCCGAAAGGCAGTTTTGAAAGTCGATGAAGACCGCAGACGTAGGCATGACCCATAGACTTGCAATCAATACCAGCAGATATCCCAGTGTGCCAAAAGAACTCATCTGCCGCCATCTGAGGGGTATATCTGCTCGTCGAGTCCGGATTGTTGTCAGGAAGCCCCGTTGAGGACAGGAGAGACTTGGAGGTCGTTCGTTGAGGGAATCGCCGCTCCAGCTTGGCTGCCATATTTCTCTTAAGTCCGCAGACATTGTCATCGTGCTGTATCGTTCGCCCTTTCCACCATGGTCACCTTCATGTTCCTGGATGACCTGATTCCTGTAGTTCGGCTTTTCCATGGCATTGGTGTCACAAAACACCGTACCATCGACGCTCCTAATCGCGGCTCCGCACACAGAGTCGTAGGTATTGATCACTCAGAAAGACATCATGAGTTGGCAGGCGTCACTCGGAGTGTAGAATCGCAGCGGGTGACAAACCCGACTTTCTGGATGCCCGGTTGATTCTGAAACGCGTTGATGAGATTGTCAGTTCGAGTGGGTATGCGCCACAATCTTCTTGAAAGCCAGACTCCAGGTTAGCTGTTGATTACGAAACACAGAGCGCGAAGGGAAAATTCACAAGTTTGTGGTAAAGCTTGCAGAGATTCGGAAAACAATGATTCCTAGAAAGCAAGGTGGATACAAGTACTTTTGCCTGATGCGACTTCGAAATACGAGGCAGACCATCTTTTTCCAGAGAAGCTGTTTAGCGCAGCACCGCCCTGTTGCCCCGAACCGAACTACCACGCCGTATTTCCCCTTACCAAGATTTTTGCGATACAATTGTGCCTCAGAGATACTTTTAATTACCCGCCCGCATATTCTAATAACCCCAAACACCCTCAACTCCTATCTCCTCCTTCAAAATTAACAAATAATCAACTCTCCAGCTCCACAATTGACTGCAGATACAAAGTTCCGATGTGGCGCTCAGATGCTCTGAAGCTTGTCAATCTGGTTTTTCAAGATTACTCTGATTGGATGACTATTCTGGGATCTGCATAAAGGTGGAAAGTTAGCCTATGACGAGGAACCACGAATCACGTGAAGGCGTAAGATGTGGAAAAAATCCTTCGCGGGCGTCTCAACAAGGTTGAGCTGGAAGATCGTGTTACCATAATGAAGGATTCGAAGGATTATTGAATTGATTCAGCTTTGTATTAAGCGGTTGAGCGGTGAATGAACCTCCACAAGAAACTTAGCTTTACAAATCACAACTACTTGGTTTCACGAAGAGCCTGGACAACGAGGGCAGATGCTTTTGATTGCCCGACACAACGCCATCCACCCAGAACCTCTTCTCGTACGGTTTTCCCCTTTCGAATCAGAAAAAGGTATTATCGTAGGAAACCAGAAAGTAGAACGCTGTGGTATCGCAATGAAAGCTCAAAATACATGACTCTTCCCAGTCTTTTTCATTTGCCAAATCCAACCCTATCATTAACAAATCACCAAGAAATTTTAGGTCGAAGGAGTGGGAGTGATATCCCTGCTTGTTCTCCCATTTTCTCTCTTGCTCAGAAGACTCTTTCGGAATCCGCTGGCTTTTGGACTGTCAGATGCCCCATTCTCCGTTGATGAGAGTACGAAGTTGCTCTTGAGAACAACTTGGCCGCTGCCTGCCTTGACGATTTTTTCCTGCCCAGTTCCGGATTCATCAACAAAGAAGAGTCCCTCTCCAAGATCATCATCACTACCGAATGTGTTGTGAGCCTTGACTTGAATCTGGAACTGTGTGTCTGCCGAACATGAGCACTTGAAGCTCTCCTTCTTGTCCACGAAGTGCACAATTCCCGAAGGCGATTTGATGTGCTCGGTCTTATGGATGACTTTAGGCTTGGGCCCAAGTTGCTTGATGTAGACCATAACACTCGAGGAAGGAGGATAGCCAGTTGCCGATACGATGGTAAAGTTCGCGGTTCCCGTTGGAGCGCCTGGAGCACCCACAGCAGTGCTATGCATGGATGATGCACCAAAACTCTTCGTTCTGCTGTGCGGGGAAGCACCGACGGCTGTGCCAGGGGGTGTGATTGGCGCAGCTGCTGCTGCCATAGGAGCTGAAGGAAGACCACTTGCACGTCGGAGTCCGGGGGCGAAGCTGTCGTTGTTGGCGACTGGAACATCATCGGGATCGGTGGAGGACGATCCGTTGGTGTCATCGTCCTTCTTCTTGCTCTTGAAGCCGTGCTTGATAAATGACGCGCCTTTGCCAACACCATAGGCAGCAAAGCCAACGCCCTTGATAGGAGCTCCCGCAACACCGGTAACGATCTTTCCTGGAGTCGCAAAAGTGCCAGAGAATGTCGATGATCCTTGTCGCGAGCGAGTAACATAGTCTGGTCGGAAATGCAAGCGCAATCTCACAGATCCCGACTTCCCATCGAGGGCAAGGTTGACCTCCTGGGCCTGGAATGGGGTAAGTAAGTCCAGATTGATGTCTGCTGAACCTAGAAAATCTGCCCTCTCACCGAAGTCCCAGTCATAAACATTGCAAATAAATTTGGCAGCTGTTCTTGAAGCGATAGGGACTTCGAAGAATTCATTCCATGCTGGATGCAACGTCTTCTTTTGAACTTTCGTCTTGAAGACGTCCTTGCCGTTGAGCTCGAACTTGCAATAAGGATCGCTGTATCCGTTTCGGTCTGCCGAAGGGAGGTCCGAAGCATCAAGTACGTCGACGCGAAGGGTGCCCATGTTGTTGACACTCTCACTCGGATCTAGAGTCATCTTGACAGGGATGTATTTCAAGCTGACTCTGATGCTATTCGTGTTTCCCTGGTCATCCCTCAGCTTGAGAACGGTAGGGTTGTTCTAGATTATGGTTAGTAAATGGCGGTATAAAATCGTAAGGGTCACTCACGAGGCATTGTTTGAGAGTATCCAGAGTGTTGCCAGTCAACTTGGCAATCGTATGGTCCTTTTTCTCGTCGCCCTTGCTCTCACCCTTCTCCCGGAGACGAAGAGTGATCCTCGAGAAATCGAGTTCTCGGACAAAGCAGTCGCCGATCTCGTCGAGGTTCGTTTTCCTACTCCTCACAGTTGAAGAGGAATAAGACGGGAAGGCCATTTCATCCATGACAACCTCCACATGAACGTTGCTCCGCGTAAGCTCGACGTCGAGAAGCTTGAAAATGATGAGACCCGATTCGTACTTGACAAGCTCTTCAGGAGTGAGTCGAATCTTTGGCAACTTCTTCTTTCCCGTCGCCTCTTCTTGCTCCTTTTCGCCTTCGTCGAGCTTTTTCGCAATGGAGTCGTCAACTTTAGAGGCATTAGCTTTTGCATTTGCGGCTGGAACGGCATCCTTTCCATCCGCTGATTTGACATTATCGATAGAGATTCGACCTCGTTCTGAAGATGCTTTTCTCGGAGCCTCTGCTTCCTCCTCATCCTCTGGATCTGCGATGTTCAGACAAGGATAGAACGCTGCCGTATAATTGAGAATTCCCTTGGGTGAGCCTTTTCCATGCATGCGCAAGACACCGGCGTGGGGTGTCTTGGAGTCGTGCACAACGTACTCGCCATTCTCCGCTTGGGAAATATAGTCGGAGGCTGGAACTTCGATGAGTCCCAAGCTTCGATCACTGTTGATGGTTTCCTGGTCCATGACTTCCAATGTCAATTTCTCGCGAGTACTGTGTACCGGCACATAGATTAC
Organism: Gamarada debralockiae; assembly: GCA_002803225.1. NCBI lineage: Eukaryota > Fungi > Ascomycota > Leotiomycetes > Helotiales > Hyphodiscaceae > Gamarada > Gamarada debralockiae. Next base: position 12,621 of record NXFV01000623.1, on the reverse strand, counting down.
TTCGTCCCAATCCGGATTGAGATCGTTCTGGAAAGTAACCGTACGTCCCTTCTCGATACCCGAGAGAAGTACACGGACATAGGGATCTGACTTGCCCAGAGTTTCTAGGTTGCGGAGATCTCGAGCATTCTTAAAGTGGAATCTCATAACTCCAATCGGCGTCACGTATCCACCAGTACCAGCGCCAACGCCAGATAACGCGACTGGCTTCCACTGCAATGTCAATTTTACTCGTCCGGTTTTGGCTCCAGCAAGGTTGTACCACTCCTGGCCCTTCTCCATCAGCTCTAACATATCATCAAGTTTAATCTGGTAGGTGCCCAATATAGGATCTGCAGAGAGATCTCGATCATCCTTAATCACAACTCCAAGCGTCGCTGATTTCCGATCAGTAATGAGGATTTCCTTGTGCCCATTGTCCCAAATGGGATTGTTGGTCCGCTTCAGTTTTCTTGTCTCATGGATCTCCTTTTTGTTCAAAAGCAGAATTGCATAAGGATTGAGGTGGCCGATAAGACTCTTGGTACCGTCCAGATCCTTCGCCTGCTCGATTTGGAAACGTGCAATACCAGTGTTGGACTCTGGAGGAGGTCCCTTCTTGCCTTCTGGAAGATCTGGCCCTTCAAGAACTGGGAAGAAACGGATGTCTGCGAACAGTGCCCCGCGGGCTTTACCATTGGCCATGAGCTCGAGTTGCTCATTCTCATATTCCCTGACTTCTTGGACCCTCTCCAGAGGAAAGTTTGCACTTCCAAGTTCTTTGTCCTTTCGATATTCGTTATAGTCGAAGACTTGAGCAGTAAGAATATCTCTGAAGGAGGTGACAATGACATATTTTGTCTCATTCCATCTCGGGTTCGCGTTCTCCTTGATGATTTTTGTTTGAGCCAACACAGCGCCATTATTGAATGACAAAGTCGCGTATGGGTCAGGTGTTCCTGCAAACTTATCGGAATTCTTGAGTCCCTGCGCACCATGAAGTGTGACAGCCAAAACTCCAATTGCTTGATCGACCGCAGATCCGGAGAGCATCTTTGCTACCTCAATTGGGAACACATTTGGAGCATACATGATAGGGCCGATATTGGCATGGATCTGCTCCAAAATGAAGGACTCCAACCCCGGAATGAAGTTGATATCAAAACCAAGGGTGTCGCCGCCGAGAGGCTTGCAGACGTAGTCGATGGCTATAAAAATAGAAGTTAGTCTGATGCTGCTAAAAGCTGCTGAAAGGTCCAAAAAGGTCCAAAAAGAAGTCGTGATAGTGAGATCTCACAATCCTCAGAATTGTGAGGCGCTCTTCCGGAGAGCGACCTTGTCAAGAAGAATCTTTCGTTTGAGGTGATTCGCCAGGGAGGTGCTCTTTCTGAAGGTAAAGTCGCAGACAGTACAATAGTGCCTCTTATTCTTCACGGAGTTGTCGCAAGGTCGCTTTGTATTCGCCTTCTCCTTATCGGGATTGTTCTCACGGAATGTGTGCTGAATCTCCTTTTTTTCTGACAAGGAACTTGACAGGGTCTTTGGCTTTGGTTTGGTGTAGTGTTCGTGCATGTATTCTTGATGTCTTTTCAAGAAAACGGCTGCTTGGGCTTCTAACTCTTCAGCAGAAAGAGAAAAGTCGCCTAGAACAATTCCGACCAAGGGGCTACGAGAGCATAAGCCATCGTATTCAAGTGTGTTGCGGCCCCATTTACACATCTCGACCATCCCGAAGGCGTTATCTTTCTTGCTTTGCATAGCCCAGAACACAAAGCTAAAGGCCGCTTCAAATGCAATGAATAAAACCCGCAGAACTGGCACATCAGCGACAAGCGGAATAGGTGCCCAGCACAAGATCCCTTATGTACAATGTCGTACCCGTCCAAAGCTCTCGAGACGAAGCGAGGGGGGTTGTTTCCAATGTTGTAGTGCATAAGGTGCTTATGGACATCAGACTTGGAATCAGTGCCTGAGCCGATATAGATCTTTGGTCGACAGAATGGTTTCTCTAGAACAAGGAGATAGATAGCACATCGTTTATTATCGTCGCTAGGAAGGATTTTGAACCGGGATATCGTAGGTGGTGTAGAAGCCGGTAGGACTTCAAATAGACCAGGAGCAAATGCCAGAGGGGCAGAAGCAAGGAGCTGCTCTACAATGACTTGGCTAGAAAGAACTTTGCTGAAGATAGGATGCTTGCCCCGCCCAGAAGCCATGTTGAGGCAGGTCTATGTCAACAGCAAGACCATATGGAGGAGAGTAGTAGCTTCGGGGGTCGCCATTTCGAACATGTTTTCAATGACTTCAGGGCAGAGTACACCAGACTTGGAATCGAGGACACCAGGCTTGGCATCAGTGCCTGTGACGAAATCTATTTTTGGTCAACAGAACGCTTTCCCAAGGACGAGGTGATATATACCTGGTAGCTACTTGCGGTCGGTGGGATGGCTTTTAAACAGGACACAGTAGGTGGTGTAGAAGCTTGTAGGGCTTTGAAGAGACCAGGAGCAAATGCCGGAGAGGCAAGATCCAGGAAATTGCATCTTGTAAAGCTCCTGGGGAAGGAGTGATGCTTGCTCCGCTCAGAAGCCATGTTGAGGCAAGTCCACCCTAGGATGGGGAAGAAAAAAAAATTAAAAAAGGAAAGTGCTACTCACAAGGGCGCTCCAGAAAACAGATCTCGACTTTCTCCACGTGGGGGAATGGAATTTGGAGCTTGATCTTGACTCGCATAAGACCAGAGAAGGCCATATCCTCCACAATCACATCCAGACCTTTGCTGATCATGGCCTTCCCGATTCTGATCTCGAGAACAACTTTCGGGTTGACCTTGTTCTTGATCTGGCGGGCAGTCATATCTGTGTGGTCGTTTGGAGTAAAGCTAAATTTCCAATCCATAAGCACAATGTCGTCATCGGCCTTTGGGTAGGTTTTGACATGTTCCATTCGGGGGGGCTTGCTTCCAAGGGTAAACGTCTTCATGCGGAGACTGTCTAGGAACGCAGGTGTGGCCGTACTCAAGACCTGGTCGACGGAGTTGATCACAGTTTCTGCAAGAACTGGTTGGAAAATGGGCCAAAATTTAACCATGAAGCTGTTGATCCACTCCAAACTCTCGGTATCAGTCTCCAATTTATGTTTTGCCAGTTCCCTGTTTATATCGTCTCGAAAGTTTCGCCGCACTCGGCGGATCGAAGTTCGATAGTATGTGCCGCAGATAGCCATGATCAGGAAGATCCAGGCAAGTCCACCACCCAATGTTGCGACAAGCCATGAGCCAAGGCATGCGAATATGATGACGGCAGTATTGTGATACCAATCTGCGAGATATGTTAGCCCGGATTGTCCTGTAATGGTATCGAAAACCTGCCTCCGAAGAATTTATCGTCTAGCTTTCCCTCCACCCAGGTTTGGTGATCTCTTAAGCTCTCGCCTTCTATTGCCTCGTTTGAGGCACCAGTACCGAATCTTGGCGCCCAGCCAGTCCTTTCAACCCAACGATCATGCTCATCGACATCCATATGCCCATTGACTCCATTGGCTAGAGGTTTCCCGGATTTGTCTTTGGGTGGTGCTCTCGCAGCGAGAGCTCCAGCAGTGGTAGGAGGGGGAAGGTCGTAAGCTCCAGGCTTGCCATCATCAATATCTGTTACAACTGCGACTCCCTTCGACTTATGTTCGTGGTGAAATCCATCTGGTACACGCTGAGGAGGAGAAATTAGTTATCATACGACAGTTCCATCCGGAATTAAATAACTCACTGCTCTAGCTTGCGCTGCCTTCTCCTCGGGCGACGCATTAGGGTCGAATGTGAATGCTGCAACCCCAGCCTTTTGGCTCTCCTCTACCATCTTCTTCAGTGCATCATCTGAGGTGACCGAGCTGTCGGGATCTTGGGCCATCTCCACAGCTCCCTGCGTCTTGATCTCAGCGGCAGACGCCATCTTGCTGAGGATAGCTGTCTTCTCGGGAATGGATTGAGTCGTTGTCATGCGATTGAAGACAGATGATGATATCAATTGAACGATTCAGGAATAAGTGAAGTCGCACGATCGCCAGAAAGTGGAATCGGCAAAATGAAGCTGGATGAGTGGAAGGACAAGGTAAAGAAGTACCTCGTTAGATCGTTCAGATTGGCTCACCAATTGACAGCTCTGGCGTGGCTGAAGCGAGCTTGTTCATCCGACCCTTGACAAGCTGTGGTTGCGTCGTCAGAGTGGGACCCCCCGGATTCAGTCGATAGAGATCGTTTGAAACTTCAAATTATTTTCTTAAAACCCAAAACAATTCTAATGACGTCGACACCTCATATTCGTTCTAATAGGCAAGCAAGCCCGATTGGGTCGAAAGTTCTTTCCAATGTTACAATAAATCCAGTTTAAGTTGAGAAGCAAAATGCTTTCGCATCTGGTTTTGGGAACATCTGGCAGGGATTACAGGGCGATCAGCATCATCGGAGCAGGGGAGGAGCACAAATATGCCCAGATTCAATCCGTCCAACCTTTCTCTCGGCCCAGCCGATGCCTCAGCAGCACAGGGCTTTTATGTTCTTGCCATGCATCGATAGGAGAGAGGTAGCGTCTCTCTTTGCGCTGGTCTAGCATGTATATGCTAGTGATGAACCTTTTTATTACCTGCATGTATGTAGCTCCGAGTTTGTAGTGGTTCGGGATTTCCCAAAAGCGTGTCTGCATGAAGCCCGGGTTGGAGAACCTGAACTTTTTGCCACCGATGTCTCCAACCGACCAAATGCCCGGCGGGGTACCGCACCGTACGAGTGAGTTTGTATCCGGGGATGAGCAGGGTGAGAACCAGCACTTCAAATATCATCTCACTGTGCGGACAGTTCAACTTAAGCTGGTTCCACACAATCGTGTTTTTGGCCACAAGAAATACAGATGAAGGAAACGTGGGCTGTATCTGCAAGTCCTCTGGACTAAAGCATCCCACTTCGGGACTTTTGAAATCTCGCCAGTAGAACCTCTTGGTATATTTGGGGGGCCTCTGAGGAATTGAAACATCTTACTACCTGGATACTCAGCGGTGAGCAACAATAGGTAAGTAAATAGGGACTAAAGCACTGTACAGACTCCATATACTTCCACCTAAACTCCTCTATTTAATCACGTGATTAATTTCACGTGATCAGGCTGCCAAGCCGAGAAGGTGGAGCACTAGACAGAGAGGGCCGCTCTGATTGGATGCCTTGTCATTTTCCTCTACAGGGGCGCGACCTTATCTCGACCACAAAACGGGATCTTGAAACAGGGCCCCCCACTGGCTACGAATGCCAGCCCTTGCAGTGCCTTCTACGTGGAATAACGGTTTCCCAAAAATCTGCATACTCTCCAAGAAATTCGATGCTTGTTCAACCTCCCAGCCTTGATCTGCTAGCCCTATCTCGCTACGGATCTCCTACTAAATTGAACGTGAAACAGATCGACAATTACCCCCACCGTATTCATTCAAGCAAGTCTGCTTCACGATTCAATTCACAACGTCGTCGGCGCTAGAAAGCTCGTGGGAGACTGTTCAAGATTGGATATGGAGGGAAAGGAGAAGGAACACAAGCACAAGAATCGATTAAAGGGGTTATTCAGCAAAGAGAAGAAGCCCACCCCAGAAGGAGACGTGGACGACTTCCTACGTGGTCCTTCGGACAAGTTATACTTCCAAGCGCCGACTCCTGCCGCAACCTCTCCACTAGAGGTAGACTCATTTCTCCATGGACCTTCAGACAAGTTGAATTTCGCCGCGCCCGCCCCCTCTTCTACCTCCCATCCACCACCGTTGTCACGTCTCGATACAAGCAGCGCTCGACGATGGCCAACAGCCGCAGAAATTCAAAGCTCGAGAAGACCAAGAGGTCGATCCACAAGCCCAAAACGAAGTAGGAAAGGTTTGGTAGTGAGATTTACAGACGAATTGCCGGAGGTTATTGGAGAAGGTGGGGACGAGGCTGAGCTGCCTACAATATCGTTAAGACAACGCGCACACTCTCACCCTCCTGGGCGACCCCGCAGTCGAGAGCCGCCGCCCCGAGATCAAAGAGATGCACCACCACCTATGTATACAAAAGCAAATGTGGAAGAGCCTGGAAATACAGAGACCTTTCGACCCGGTCTACTGCGACGTGCACCCACTGGATTCGAATCCATTTCAGACTCACAGAATGGTCCTGCACAACAGGCTCCTTCTCTTCCCGAAGGAGGACTCGAGATCGATGCAACACATAATGGATATATGAGGACAGAATCTCATGACCCCACATCCTTCGCGGCCAGGGTGCAGGCAGAGATGCGTGCAGGAGAAGGTATGGCCTTGCTGCAGGCTGCTCATAATCCTTCCAAGGCTGCAGATGAGTTATTATTTGATGAATCGCCAGAAACATCTACGGTCGGCTCCAATCCTGAAGTGGGATTTCCTCAACGGATTAACGCAGAAGACAATCCGGAGGAAGAGGTCACTATGGATAGGCCGAAAGCCATGAATGAACGGCTCATGAAGCTCGAGTTACCAGATCATTCTCCGATCAACTTTAGTGATCAATTGGGTGCCCTTAGTCTCAACGCGACGCAGAACAGATATATTCCCTCGCCCTCGCCTTCCAATGCCCCAGAATTAAGTCCCGCGCCCTCTATTCCTCTACAACTCAGTCCTGGACCACGTCCAACCACTCAAGGAGCACAGGAAGTGCATTCAGCCTCAACGAATGATAGTCCAGTGCCCATCTCTCAATCTTCGACTTTGATTCTCCATGGTGCAGCAGCCGCAGGAGGAGATGATGCTTTGCAAGAATTTTCAACGAGGGTCGCACATTTGTTCAACATATTCCTTCTATCCGCTGAGTCAATGAGACCTATCTCGAAATGCTCTTTAGAAGATTTTGTTCGAGCTGCTTTATGGTGGTTCCTGAGGGGTCGGCTGCATTTAGAAGCCACGGTTAGGGACAGGCCTGCCAGTCCCGAGGCCCAACAGACCAACTTTCTCATTCGGCAGCAAGCCTACGCTGATCTCGCAAAATCTTTTTGGATCATAGAGGCGATTACATCGCAATTTCCAGAACTCTCCAGTCTGCAGGAAGACCCCCAGATAATAGACGTTCTGGAGACGAGGAAAAGCACCATATCAAGTTTGAGAAAACTGACCATGTCGATGAAACGGAATAACTTCCTCCCACCGGAGGAGGCAACTCTCCCACAAGGTCTCGATACCTCGATTTGGGCTCAAGATGATGGCAATCGATCTTTGCTTGCGAGCCAGAAGCACGCTGTCCTCCCGAATTTGAACGATTACTTTCCTTTAGGCGATACCAATCGGAGTTTCCACTATGGTAGAGCCTTCGTTGACGCCATTTTGATCGAGGACGCTGATTTGCAGTCGCAAGAATATCGCTCTCCAGCTTTAATTTCGATTATTCGCGGTCATAATCAGACGGCATTGACCGCTGTGATAGCAAGCCAGGATGGTATGCTCAAGATTTGCGTACAAGCAGATAAATCGCTCGGACCGACATGGGACAATGTGGCGTGGAATTCTAAGTCTAATGTTCTCGATGTTAGACTACCACGGGGCTTTCTGCTGCGATTACAGTGCAGCCATCAAGATTTCAGGACGTTGCGGGGAATCCTTGACTACCAGAAGAAGACACATGGGAGCTTGGTGCGTCAGCAGGACGAGGAAGTTGTCTTTGAAACAATTTTGAAGACCTTTCAATATTTCGATCAGGACCCAGCTTCGACATTTCCAAAGGAACTCCTTAGCAATTGCCGATTGAGACTCTTCGAGAAAACAGTGGTCGAGAAGGCAGCTTCTGGGGCTCGGGGTATGCACAGAGGCTTCCGCATTGGTCTTGTAACGAGCCCGAACACCAAAAACCTGAGAGGTATCAACCAAGACCTGCCACCCACGCTTCCAATTCAATTCGGGTTTCTACGAGGCGAGGGTGGGCTGCCTGCACTACTCTTGAGGATTAACCACGAGAAGTCCAAGTACACAGTAGTTCTTACATTCGACGACGTTAACGAACGAACGCAACTGCATGCACGCTTTACGGGAATTTCTCTGGGAGATAGAGAAGCTATTGTCATGGAGTCAGAAGTCAAGGGCTTCTCTGTGGCGAGACTTGCCCAATCCACCGAAGAAAAAGATGTCCTCAAACCTCTCGAGTGGCAGAGCATCAGGGTCATCAACGAAGAGCATGATGAGCCTTACAGCCCCAAAACAGTTCTGTCAACGAATCTTCGAATCGTCATGGACTTCAGAGGTGGCAGCCTTACGGATCGAGTCAACATCGGACCTGGCGAACTCAAGGTTCGACTCGACGTCAATAATTCAAACGAGCTCAAGGTCCTGCGACAGCCGCAACAAGATATGACCGTCTCTGTATCCGAGTCACAAGTACCAAAGGAACTCCCGCACGAACTTGCAGAGCTCCTGGCGACTATTGCAGCGACAGAAACGACTCGCACATACAAATTCCCCGGCCTCCAAGAACTCCACCTCTTTCAAGCAGCATTGACAGGTTTCACTGTCCTCTTTGACGGCATGGCCTCGTCATTCAACATCTCACGCCGACGAATGGTAGTGCCGATCTACAAGAAGTGGGACGCCGCCACGACTCGCATACAACTGGTCCAGCGAGAGAAGATCATTCAATTAGTAGCTTTCTTCGAGAACTTCAGCCACGGAGAATGTATGAACTTCGCTCTCAAGAGCACAGATGTTTTTGAAGCTTCAGGTCGACACGCCAAGCTAACCTTGCGGATCGTGGATGCTAAATTCGCTATGCCGAAGGCGCGTGGAGAAGGGGAGACTGGGACTGACGCTTCGTTCGTGTGTCTCGATATGCCGGAGTATCCTGGGGAGCATGACGATATTACGATTGTGTTTGATAATGAATCTGGTATGGCCCCTCCGTAAAGTCCCCAAAACAACTTCTGGGTATTATGCTAACACTGCCCAGACTACGAAAAGTTCACGAAAGTATTACCGGCGCCAGTGAAAGTAGCATCACGAATGGGGTCCGTACGGCGGTAGAATCATTCGAATGAAGCATGGCAGCATAAAATTGGCATTTGAGTACAGCTTGACAGCATTTGTGGAGTACAGTGAGCATTTCCAGGTTGATATCCATGGCGCTGTAACTATCATAGCAGTACGGAAGTACATTGCAGAAAAATTGGAACATGGAATTCGAAAATTGGAATCGCTCAGCCTTCTTGAAAGTGCCGTAACTTCCGACAGATAGATGTCTTGCCCGCACAGCACATTCTGAGAGTAACCTCTAGGTAGACTCATGACAATAACCGCGGACGCCGCGGGCGCGAGCGAGTTTTCTTTTTGTCAGTCGTAACTCTTTCTATACCTAGCAGGTTCATAGGTGACACCTACGATCTCGCAGTCGAACTTTCTGATTTTAAAGCCTTAGGCACGTGGATCAACTGTGGCGTATGAAAGTGGTCTTTCTGCCTTAGGCCCCAAAAGGGTATCAGTCAACTTTTGCTTAAATCATGCATTTTTTCGAAGAACACGGAGATAACATTGCCTGTGTTTACGGAAGGGTAAAAATAAATAATTGCTCAATCGCGCATGAACGTCAAACAGTCTAGTCAACTGTGGCCCTCTACAGCAGCTCGTTAGCGATCGGCAAGCTTTGCGTACAGCAACAATGCACAACGATGCCACGATTATCACGAGGCTGCAGTTCAGCTGAGTCTACATGAACCCAGCCTGCATTCAACCTTCAATCCAACTCGATAAATACCTCTCACCTGCGTACCGACTCTGCGACGAATTCACGGCAAGCTATATTTCTTGAAATTCTCGAAACCTATCCTTGCTAATGCGTCTTCTGCATCGCAACAGCACTGGCCAGTTGAGCCTGACCGAAAACCTAAATGGCGATGGCATTCCCGAATATGCTATTCTTTCACACACATGGGGGGCGGACATAGAGGAGGTTACCTTTGAGGACATAATAAACGGCACTGGCGAGGATAAGCCTGGCTATGAGAAGATCCAGTTCTGTGAAGAGCAGGCTAGACAGGATAGTCTGTTATACTTTTGGATTGACACCTGCTGTATCAACAAGAGAAGCAACGCTGAACTCTCACACTCTATTAATTCTATGTTTCGCTGGTACCGTAGTGCGACTCAATGCTACGTTTATTTGTCGGATGTCTCTAGTCCTCCCGTCGACACCAACAATGAGGGCAATCCGCGGCCGTGGGAATCGGATTTCCGGAAGAGTAGATGGTTCACTCGAGGCTGGACGCTCCAAGAACTCCTTGCTCCGGCTTCGGTTCAATTCTTCTCCCGGGAACGCAAGCAACTTAGTGATAAGAGTTCTCTAGGGCAACTAATTTGCGAGATAACGAACATTCCTTACTCTGCGCTTCAAGGAGATCCTTTATCTCAGTTCAGCTTCCAGGAGCGATCGAGATGGATACAACACCGCCAGACCAAGCGAGAAGAAGATATAGCGTACTCATTACTAGGTATTTTCGACGTCTATATACTCCCTATCTATGGCGAAGGGACAGCAAGTGCACTCGCTCGGCTCAAGGACGAGTTCGACAAGATGCAAAAGTGTATCCGAGAGTTACACCTCACTGATCCCCGCGATGACAAGAAGCGTATTGAGGACACTAAGGGCAGCTTATTAGAGGACTCGTATCGCTGGATCCTTGAGAACTCCGACTTCCAACAATGGCGCAGCGCCCAGCAGAGCCGACTGCTATGGATTAGAGGGGATCCCGGCAAGGGCAAGACAATGCTACTCTGCGGCATTATCAACGAGTTAAAGAGGTTCATGACCAAGTCGGATCTTTTATCGTACTTCTTCTACCAGGCTACTGATTCGCGAATTAACAACGCAACGGCCATGCTGCGAGGTCTGATATATATGCTTGTCGACCAGCAGCCATCGCTTGTCTCGCATGTACGAAAGAAGTATGATCAAAGAGGCAAAACCGTCTTCGAGGATGCGAATGCCTGGGTTGCTTTGTCCGAGATTTTCACAAGCATTCTGCAGGACCCGAGCTTAAACACAACCTACTTGATCATCGATGCACTCGATGAATGCGTAGCAGACTTGCCGAAACTATTAGACTTTATCGTCCGGAAGTCGTCCGAATCTCCTCGTGTCAAGTGGATTGTCTCTAGCCGTAACTGGCCGGATATCGGGGAATGGCTGGTGAACGCCGGTCAGAATCTCAGTCTTGAGCTGAATATAGAGTCTGTTTCTGCGGCTGTCAGTATATTCATCCGACATAAAGTGCTTGAGCTGGCACAGCGAAAGAAGTATAACAACAAGATTCGAGACGCGGTGTTCGACCATCTATCCTCAAATGCAAACGGCACTTTTCTCTGGGTAGCTTTAGTCTGTCAAGATCTCGAGAAGATCCCCAAATTGGCTATTCTCGCAAGGCTAAACGATTTTCCACCGGGGCTTGACGCTCTTTACGAGCGAATGATGGAGCAAATACGCAACTCGGACTATACTAATCTCTGCAATCGGATCCTAGCCTCGATCGCGATCGTGTACCGACCCATTACTTTGCCTGAGCTAACATCGCTTATTGATGTGCTCGAAGACATGTCCGACGATGTGTCCGACGATGTAGAGTCATTACAGGAGATTATTGGCTTTTGCGGTTCGTTCCTAACCATTCGAAAAGATGCGATCTATTTTGTACATCAGTCCGCAAAGGACTACCTTCTTGCAAAGACATTCAATGAAATCTTCCCTTCTGGAAAGGAAGGGACCCACCATGACATCTTCTTGAGATCACTCGAGGTCATGTCCAGGACTTTGCGACGAGACGTCTATAGCCTAAGCGCTCCCGGATTCTCTATCGACCAATTGAGACAGCCTAATCCAGATCCACTAGCCGTAGCACGGTACTCCTGTCTCTACTGGGTCGACCATCTGCTCGACTGTGATACTAGAGGGAACTCTAATAATGACCTCAAGGACAGTGGCTCAGTCTATAGCTTTTTATGCCTAAGCTATCTTTATTGGCTTGAGGCGCTTAGCCTAATAAGAAGCTTGTCAAGTGGTATAGCTATGATTAAGAAGCTCGAAAATTGGCTTCAGGTAAGTTTCTCTACGTTAATTGACGATATTATTAGAAATCCTAAGTAATCTAATAAGGCCGATAAAAGTCCTGATCTGTATGCATTTATACATGATGCAAAGCGGTTCGCCTTATATAACCGATCAGTGATTGAACAGGCGCCCCTTCAATCATACTGTTCAGCACTTGTCTTTTCTCCAGAGAAAAGCATTGTTCGAGAAGCATTTGAAAATTGCATCCCCCCTTGGATCCAAAGGAAGCCTAGAGTGCAAGAGCATTGGAGTGCAGCGCTACAGACGCTCGAGGGCCACTCAAAATTTGTTAACTCAGTCGCCTTCTCACCAGACGGCAAGCAGGTCGTGTCTGGGTCTCACGATTGCACAGTGCGGCTCTGGGACACCACGACAGGAGCTATACTACAGACGCTCGAGGGCCACTCGAACCCTGTCTCCTCAGTCGCCTTCTCACCAGACGGCAAGCAGGTCGTGTCTGGGTCTGATGACTGTACAGTACGGCTCTGGGACGCCACGACAGGAGCCGCGCTACAGACGCTCGAGGGCCA
>NXFV01000635.1:0-11049 GCA_002803225.1 Gamarada debralockiae | reverse complement strand
GCTGCAGCGAATGGGCACGATGTAGTAGTGAAGCTGCTGCTGGAGAAAGGCGCTGAGCTCGAGACGAAAAGCAGTGACTATGGCCAGACGCCGCTATCCTATGCTGCAGCGAATGGGCACGATGTAGTAGTGAAGCTGCTGCTGGAGAAAGGCGCTGAGCTCGAGAAAAGCGGTGATTCTGGCCAGACGCCGCTATCCTATGCTGCAGCGAATGGGCACGATGTAGTAGTGAAGCTGCTGCTGGAGAAAGGCGCTAAGCAATCTTAATAATTTATATTTACAAAATATATCGCATATAACTTATTTTATTTTTAATAATTTTGATAGAGAGGGTCCTAGGGCAGCTGATGTTTATATACTATAGAATATTGCCACTAGATATATCTAGTATGTTCTAGAAACTTCTATCAATAACATTTTTTAACAGAAGATGTTAAAGTATTTCACTCAATGACTTACGTAGAAGGTTATAGAAACTGCTTTATAGCACTTTTGCTCTGTAAAACTCTTGATTTACAGTGTTTGCCACCTTCGCCACTCTATCATGGGAGGATGGCCGATTCGCGCTGGCCACACCCTTATGGAGGTCTAATTATTGAAGCTGTGAGTGCACTTCGTCGCATGTATATAATGGAATGACCCGCACCGCTCTAACCCGACCTCACACAACAGAGCGGCGGTGTCGTGTAAGTTTAGCAAGAAGCAGGTTGTTGCATTATCGGGAAATAGGTTACAATTGAGAACAGGCTTAGAATACAGTAGAACCTCGCTATAAGAATCCTCTACATAAGAATACCTGACTAATAAGAATCGATTCTTGGACCCCGTTTCTTGATTTTCTAAGTTGTAGGACCTTGATATAAGAATACCTGACTATATTCTTATGATTTTCGGGTCCCGATCGTATTCTTATAGCGAGGTTCTACTGTACTAGCTTACATAAGAAAAGAGGATAAAGTACAAAGGCCGCGGCTGTGACGGCGGGATCGATGCAAAGGTCTGAAGCGCGGAATTCAAAGATCACGGTTTATTGTAAAATACTAAGCTACCGAAAGAAGGAAAGGAAAAGAAGAGGGTAAGCCTCGACTCTTATGGTATTGGGGTCGACCCCTGCACGACCGTCCACCGGTTCCAGCCGCAAACAGGTCAGGTGATGGTGCCAGCCATCACAGCGGTCAAAAGTCTTGCAACTATAGGGTATTCAGAGCTGTAATGTCGCAATATGCCATGTAACGCCCTGTTAATCCAGGCTAGGGTGCCAGTACAGTGAGCTCCCTGTAGATGATTGAGCAGCGGACTCAGTCATCAGATCTGAGCGCAGGCTGTCCAATCGCTTCAGGGAGAATCACGCGGATATTACAGGGACTCCGGCCTAAATTACAAGGCCATATAGGGCTGGCTCGCTTGGTGATTACAGGCTAAACATCCCGTAGTTGCAAAACTTTTGACCGCGGTCTTCGTATTAATAGAGCAGATGCCACTTCGGCGGTCATCATTTTCCTTTCATCACTGTTCCGGAGTCGGATTTTCATATATTGCGAGCGTCTGCACGGAAAGAGAAAGGCTTCGCACAACCACAGGCCGGGCTTGCTTGGTTGACGTCAGTAAATTAACGTACGGAAGGTATATCACATCGTGATTATTAAGTTATGTACTTGTAGGACATGCGGGGTCATTTGCACTAGCCGGAATTAGTGATGCAAGGTTCTAAGGCTTGGATAAGACCCTTTTATAAGTATTAAGAGTGGTAAGAGGTTTTGATAGTAGTGTTATTGTTACGGCGATGACTAATTCCTCGCACGTGACCCAAGCGACGTTCTTACAATTGTAACAACCCTGCACGTGATCTCGGGAAACCCCGAGATATCACATGCCAGCCCCTTGTTAGCTCGAGCTAGCAAGGCTCTTGTATATAAGCTCGAGCTCCCTCCAGAGCTCTCCTTTTCTCCTTAGCTTTAGATTCTCAATTGAAACGCGCGTTCACGCCATTCCTTCGGGTCTTATCTGCGTGCAGCCGTCACAGTTATAGTGAAGGGACTTTGTTATGCTACAAAAGGAGCTTTTTATATAAATTAGGCGCGACGGTAATAATACGAATGTAATTTTCTAAGTATAAGGTGTCCCTAATATTTAGGAATAGCTATAGCACACGACTTATACCCTCATTTTTCTCAGCATGGTGGGTTTTCTCGCCACCCAGGCACAGGCGTTAGTAGACAAATTCACCGACATCGTCGTTGAGCACAGATTGCCGTTCGCTTACTCACCAAGCTAACTGACCTGAAAATGAATTTCTGCCTAAGGATTAAACATTTAGCACGTGTACTAGTTTTACAAGGCGGTGAGCGAATTTCGGAAAAGGGCCATATGAGCCGCCATAAGTGGGCAGCCTGAGGCGCAGACCGATTTGCACTAGTTCTATCTGCTGGATCTCAATTTCTCATTAGCTGACTATGTAGCGTTTTGTGGAATAAAAAGGAGCACAGAGACAACTATATTTGTTTCGAATAGTTCTCCAGTCGGTTGATCTTTGCAAAGTCTTAGAATAAAAATGCCACTCAGGAAGACACGAATTGTGGGAGCACATAACCGAAAACGCTACCAGAAAATCGATTATGCTCTTTTCATACGAGACTCTATTTAAACGTCTATTACACAAAAACAACCTTAGAACTAGAAGGGAACTCTGGAGGCGTTTTATATGCCCCTACAGACACACTCCACAGGAACAACGCCCTTCCCAGGTCGCGGCGGGAGGCCCCCATTGCGACATATTGCAGGGAGAGACAAGATACACAATAACTTAAGGTGCGATCCGTTCCACGCCGTAGACATGAACTAACCCATTGCCATGGGAGCTTCGCCTGATGCATGACTCGGAAGCTTCTTCGTGGGAATGGCTAAGGAGCACAAGAACGCGACACCAGAGAAGGCAACTGCAACTGCGAAGGCGGCCTTGAGACCAACCATGTACGCCTCAAGGACCCCAGGAAGAATGTCCGGCGGGAAGACATTATGCAGCTCTGAGGCGCCTGTCAGAAGCACCAGACTTGGATTCACTCCTGGGGCCGTCTTAGGCAAGGAGGCAAGCAGTCTGTTGACGAAGGCTGACTGTCCCGCCGAAGTGCTGAATGCACCTCCAACTGTCTGGAAGACTGTACAACATGTCGGTTAGCTTCTCTCAACAGTGCCCAGAGGCAAGAAGCGATAGGTACGTACACAAAAGGTTGGCCGTGACGGCTGCAAGGTCTTCGGGACCCACGTTAGCTTGGGCAATACTCAAGCCATGCATGATGGCAAAGGCCATAGAGGCTCCAGTGAAGAATTGATAGCCAACCCACTTCCCAGTCGAGGTGCCAATATCGAGAGTGTAGATCAGGCCAACGGCAACAGTGGCAAGCATTGAGCCGACAAACATGACCTGTTGAGCGCGACCCGTTTTCATAACGACAGCTCCGCCGGCGAGGGCGAACACGGCCGCCGCGAGCACGAGAGGTAGGTTGTTAACGCCGGATTTGATAGGGCTCGCGCCGAGAATACTCTGGAAGTAGATGGGAAGGTAGTACAGAAGAACAAGGTAGCTCCCCATGAAGAAGAATTGGTAAGGAGCCGTGGTCGAGAGTGAGCGCTGCTTGTAGAGTCTTGGTAGCATCATGGCATAATCACCCAGCCAGATCTCCCATCCCACCAGGGCAATCGCCAGGAGTCCAAAGCCAACGAGGAGACCGATGACCACGCTGCTGTTCCAGGGATGGGTGTTTCCTCCATACTGAAGGGCGAGGATAAAGCAGGTGATGCCTCCCATGGCCAGAGCGATACCAATTGGATCCACATGCAACAGCTTCTTCGTCCAAGAGATCTGAGGAGGCGCCACAGCAGCCGGAAGGTGAAGAAAGAAGAAGACAGCTACAGCCGCGATTCCTCCAATCGGCAGGTTAATATAAAAACACCATCGCCAAGTGACGCGGTCAGTAAATGCGCCACCGAGAAGCGGTCCAAGGACGGCAGCAATGGCATATGTCATTCCAATGACGCCCATCATCATCGGTCGCTTTGCTGGTGGGACGGTGAAGGAGACGATACTAGTCCCACCCACCGACAGGCCGGCGCCGCCCAACCCAGCAATGGCCCGTCCAACGACCAAAGCCTTGGAATTGGGCGCGACTCCACAGATCAAACTGCCGACCTCGAAGATAAGCATGGATATCAAAAAGCTCCACTTGAGGTCGTAGTACTTGTAGATCTTGCCGGAAGAGGTCTGGGCAGCACCAAAAGTCATGAAGTAGGCCGCTGCATACCAAGACACGTCATTGAGGCCATGGAACTCGTCCGTGATCTTGGGAATTGCTGTGCCGACGATGGTCTAGACGCCTTTTGTGTCAGAGGTATCTTTCGGTGTCGGCATGAGTGGGTAGAGTGCTCACCTGGTCCAATGCAATCAGAAAAACTGCGACGATAGACGCCCCTGCAAGTAGTACCAGTTTTAAGCCATGCGGATACTGGTCGTTGGTCATGCCCTGAACAGGCTTTTCCAGGTGTGCGCTGTCGCTGTCGCCAACATTGTTCACATCGGGGATGTTCAAGGTCGAAGGCTTGGGCGAAACGGTCTCTCCAACAGCCATTATGTCCAAGGCGGGAATGATAAAAGTGAAGTGTAATCGTCAAGGGGAGTCGATGGGAGTTGTTCAATGATAAGGCGAGGGAAACCCTCCCTGAAAAACATCTAGGAACAGTAGCAACAGTCCTCACACCTGTACTGGTAGAGACAGGACAAATGGAATACAAACTAGTCCAGGTAAGAAAAGTGTGACGAGGCTTGCTTGGCTGGATGGAATGGGCACCAAGATGAGCAGGAAAGCAGCTTCAAGTTGTCCGTCTTATGAGTCGTCGCAGGCTCGGAGATGGCACAAATACCAGGCCTTTGGTGGGCACAATTATTCGGCCAACGGCACAATTATTTGGCCAACGGAATAGAATACTCCTGCAAGTGTTCCCTTTGTTTTGATGTGGGTAGCACAAGGTGTCAGAGAGTCAGAAAACGAGCATAAATTGAGTTAAATTGATTCTTGATGGTTATATGTATTATATTGTATTGTTGTAATTTTGGCCATTACGTATTTCAAATACCGTTGGTATATGTTCTCACACAAGTCTACTTCTTATTTGCCTTCTCTTGGTTTACCTAGAGTTATAATGACTTGAAGAGGCCCTGCTCTCTGTTAGCTTCCTCATATCTTATTGCATCCCCGGGTGATCGGCGCTAGTACTGCACGGAACTTTTTTCTGCATTTTCATTGGCCATTGTTGGCGGAGACCGAAGGGCCCCACTTGTAGCGCTTTGAGTCTCCTAGATTTGTCATCCTGGCCTTGTCTTTCCATCTCATATTATTAAAAGAGCTTAGGAATGTTCAATGCGGCTGCTTCATGATGCTCCTCTATGCCCACCACGATGACGCTCCCCATGTTGGCGCCTCGGCTTAGAGAATTAGTCACGTCCATTACGCCAGGGCCACACCCAGCGCTGATGTACAACGAGTCGGAGTGGGCGGTCATGTACCCCGAGATTGAGCGACTGTATGTCCGCGAGCGTCGGAAGCTGCGGTATATCATACAATACATGGAAAGGGAGCACGGCTTCAAGGCGACGTAAGAGGAACCCCCTTTACGCTCCGTCCCTCAAGTCCTTTTGCAGTCTTGGCCGCATGGAGAAGTGACTTTTTATGTTGTTCATGAATGTAGGGAGCAGATGTACAAAAAAAGGTTCGCCAAATGGGGCTTCCAGAAGTACTCCAAACGCTCGGCTGCAGCTATGCAGACTTCGAGGACGAAGGACGGATGCAGAAAGCCCAGCCCACCCGGAGAGCTAGGCTCGATGCCAGCATTCCCCAGATTCGGTCACCATGACAGCCTGAAGCTCATGTTCCTAACCAGCGTGCGGACATGGAGCGTCGCATTCTTTGAGTTCTTGCAGTCTGGCGACGGGTTCCTAGCGTCTCAGCAGCGGCAGCCTCCGATAGATCAGCTGCGGTCTGTCAAATCCATAGAGATAAGCTTCACATTCAAGCTAGTTACTGACCTGCTAGACAGAGGTCATGGGAAATTGGCAGGCAGGATGGCCCGGAAGGCGTTCCTGCTGGTTGAGGACATGCTGATGCTTGAGGGGCCTGCCCTGATCTGGAACCTACTCGAGATGATGCACAATATGGTAATGCTGCGTCATGCGCAGCTCTTCCGGATGCTGCTGGCTCATCTCATTGCATTGGCTGATGGCAGGATGCCGGAGGCCCATCCGCTATCTACCATGCTGCGTAGTTTGCGGGGACTTGTTGCGAATCTAACAAGCGCGGCGTCCAACCCCAGCGGCCCTTCACCATCATTTTCATCCTCATCGCGGTCTTCCTCGACCGGCAGTGATGGAACAATGACCACCGTCGACCCCTGGCTCCTCTCTCGCGCCCTTCCATCCCTGCTGGAGCAGGCATGGATCTTCAACGCCAAGATCCTCTTCGACCATTTTGACCCTGGGCTGATCCAGCTCTATTGCCGCATTTTCTGGGACTCGTGCTCGATCAACCTCCCGGCGGCTATCGTCGATGCTGCGGTCCAGTGGCTCAGCCAGATCGAGGCGCGGCAGCAGTCCAGCGCCGCCGCGGAGGCCTACCTAGCTGACGGAGCCCTTGCGAGCAACCCTGTCGAGGAGCACAGGATGCTCCGGCGCCTGCTTGCCCCGCGGATGGACGCCTCACCGCCGCAGGATTACGAGATGCTCCGCGCGAGCAGCATCGCGGCGCTTCGGGAGCGTGGGGACTTAATTCTTAGCAAGGGAGTTGGTTTCAACGGTAACACCACCACATTGTTAGGCATTCTGGCGGCCCTGGTAACAGCCAGAATACTTGAAGGACGGCCTGCCGTTGTGGAACGTTCGAGTACAGCTAGGAACGCGACGATGAAGGTGCCACGCATTTACGCGGGAAACGTCGCGTGTGCGATCAGGACCTTGATGGACCTCAACATCGAATCTGGTGGCGGCGGACTCGGGGCATCCTCGGACACTGTCGAGCGGATTCGCGCTATCGTGGCTCTCCGCGAGTACGCCCAGGGCGAGACAGATCCGCAGGTCGTGCGGGAGATGTGGCTGCTGGAAGACGCGCTCATCGCGGCCGGCGAATATGGAGGGGCGCAAGAAGTGAGACGAGACGCATATCGCCGGTTGGAGAAGTACGTACAGGATATCCCTGTCGGTTCCGCATAAGTATTAAGCGGACTCTTCGATGAATACCAACGAAGGCCACGTAGGGCTGAGTGCTTCCTATTACGTCCTGACAGTATCTCCAGTATATGTCATTACGCAATGGGTAATCCCATGTCACATGACAACAGTGCAGCAGCTACAGGCCAGCCATGCGGCTTTTGCGAAATATGCATTCTGCATATTCGAGAATAAAATCAAGTTAGGCTCTGAATGGGCACCAAAAGTGTCATAAACGAAATACAAATCATCTTTGATCGGTTCAGTCTGTCTCAGAGATTCTGAGCGCTAGTGCAGCTTAAATGGCCATGATATGATATGATCCTCTTAAGCCACATATCGACAAACATAGGAACTAAACATCATAAGGGTCATAGGCCCATAGGCATTTGGTAATATTGCTGGCCTCGCACTATGCACGCAGTCGAGCTCGAGTTGGTAGATCTCCTGTTTGTAACAAATATTGCTCACTTCCTCATCGTCTTCGACGTCTCTGAGCGACGATTCACGTTGGTCCTATGGTATACCTGCGACGTCCTTTTGCTCCTCTCCAGGAAGCGTTCTAAAATCCCATCCTACGATAATCCCTTTCCTTTTAGCTGCACAGAAACTTGTCGTCTTCGGACGAAAATCGCGAATTTTGACGGGTCTGCTTATCGTACCGTCGCTTCTCTCCTCGTGGCTCCTGCTTCCTACCACCATCGTCCTCGCTACCTTCTCTTGACGCCTCTGTTGCTGTCTCCTGTTGTCGTTGCTGCTCCATGGCACCGTGGTCCTCCTCACGAAGCAGAGTGCCACATCCAAGCTGGCTAGTTCCACCTTGGTCATCCTCCAGTACAATCCGAGGCTGCGACTGCTCAGTGGAGAGACGAGAAGGACGTGAAGATGTGGGTGAGCTGGCCGACAGCGATTTTTTGTACTCGGCTAGGGCCAATTCCAAGTCCCTTGAAAATCGTCATCTTCACTCAACCCTTCAACCCCCTTGTCCAAAGGCTCGGGAGGGGAGCGGAGCCAGACTCCCCTGATGTGCTTCGAGCGACGTTGTTTATTTCTTGCTGGTTGGGCTGGTCTTGGGATGGCTCAAAGGAGTGGGGGAGAGAATCGGATTGGTCTTGTGAAGGAGTAGAAGACAGGCCTCCTTCCTCACTAGAGGGAAGATCGAAGGAAGTAAGCCTGAAAATAGTGAGCCAAACAAGATAGGTTGGTCATAAAACAGACTGGAACACTTTTGGGCAAGTGGCAAGCGGCAACTGAGCCGATTAAGGATTTGGCGCGGGTAGACAGCTGGAACTGGTTGACAGAAGGATCATGTCCCTTTGGGATGCCTCATCACAACCAGGCGTCGAGGCAACAGAGGTCGAGCCCTTCTCGGTCTACTCGACTCTGGGCCGGATTATGTTCCAGCGCGTACGTATTATGGGGCGAGTCCTGCCAGGGAACTTGCGGAAGACCCATTCCCAAGACTTGCCCTCTTTCTTGTATGCCAGCAAGCGCTGCTCGTCCAGGTCTGTCTATCGGCTCTGCTTGCTCTGCGCGAACGTCCCTGCTCAACCGTACTCGAATCTCCATCATCGTCGCTGCTGGGGTCAAGATCGTTCCATTTGAATCGCTGTCGTCGTCGCTACTTGACAGTTTAGATCCTAGCGATGCAGTAGCTCCAGCGTCAACGGCTCTGCCATGCCAGTGCCGGATACTCGCCGCGCCGCCATGGATACGGTCTGTCTTTTGGGGAGTCCCCTTGGTCCTCGCACAGGGTGAGCCGGGAAGATGCAAGCCTGCTCAAGCCAGATAACTAGACCATATCTTGGGGTAGCCACTTAACCGTGCAGACGTCCATCTCCCCAATGTGGCCCATGTTCTCGATAAGCCGGCAAAGCGGTCGAGAGAGAACTCTGGCCTGTCATGACCGACCCAGACTACTGCTGTGAAGGAGTGGAGGTCCGGCGAAGAGTACGGACGGAACGTAACCTTAGTCAGCGTCAGCTGGACGGCTCCAGACGATCGGTCAAGGTTGCAGCAGTCGGGCAACATGTGTGTATCCGTGGCGTGTGATGCAGACGGCGCCGGCGAAGGCAATCGACCCTCGTTACTAGAGACCGCGGCGACTATCAAGTAGAGAGTGAAGTGAAACTTGGGAGAACGCCGATGGAAACTTGGAGCGTGGTCTAAGTAGATGTTGGTGTTCTGGCGTTTTAAGGAGAGTATAGCTAGTTCGAGTCTTTAGGGAGCGATTTGTGGCGGCGAGCGTATTTGACTTAGTTCTTAGTGACACCTAAGGTCCTTGGAATCTCTGAGCTAGGAATATAGAATTGAAAAGTTATATGAATTGCAATTATTTCGTCGCGTGTAGTAGAGTAGCTACGTCGTCGGTAGAGGAGTGGTGATACATCCACGTTAAGTAAGGTTGTAGTGTTTGTGAAAGTGGGAAGTATTTATAGAATACGTAAGTCAGGTGATAATTGCGGGCCAAAAGGAGCTCTGTGATTGGCTAGAAAGTTGGGTGAGTTGTGGCAAAACATCTAAGAAATTATCCCTGTAGATTGATAAAGCCAAAGGGGCGATAGTAAACAAATCTCTCCCTTTACGAATTCCTTCTTTTCGTAACCTCTCTCTTTGTAACTAAACAGATCGCATCGATGCCTGAAGAAAACGAACATCTGCGGCAAATCCTCGGTTAAACTCAGTACGCATCATGCAAGGATTTGTGAAACATCCTCCACGTCGGAGCAAAAACAGGCCGATTTTGGCACGTGCGCAGACCCCCAAAATCAGTATATTTACATTCTAATATCTTGTCATTTGACCCTTGAGTCTTTTACACTCTTATAGTCTCTTTGTGAACTAACTATACAGCTCTTGTACCTTCTCTTGGTCTATCTCTTGCTCAAATATACGCTTAAATCGTGCGGCAGTAGCCTTTTCTGTCGTATATCTTTGAGCATAAAACTTTCTCTTTAATAGTTGTGCTATTGACTTTGTAATAGAGAAATCAGGAGAGTTTCCAGGCAAAGTAATGACATCCATGCCGTTGCGTTCTATCCATGCGAGTGTAGACTTAGACTTGTATGCTAAATTAGCGTCTTGAATAAGAGTTAAGCCTCGATTAGAGAGGTCTTGTTGAATCGCAAGTAAAATTACCTCTTGATAAACATAACTATTTATCTTGCCTACAGAATTATCGACCTTGTATGAGACGATCTTTTTGTAATTGTATCCAATGACTACAAAAACGTTCAAAAGCTTTAATGGCTCCTCCTCTCGTGCCTTCGCTTTTGTGTCCTTAGATATAATCTTCTTGCGATGGACATTATATAGCGCGTATCGAGGCTCCTTCCCTCCTCTTCTCTTTACTTGTTTTGTGGTTTAGGTACTAATACTAAAATGGAACTTATCGCAAAATACTGTATCGTACTAGTCTTCTGGATGTAGCCGTTCGTCCAGCTTCTTTATTGAAAACACACGTCGATTTGTGGCTTGCGCGTCTATCAGTTTCTTCTCCTCCTTCGCTACTACATTTATGATATTCTCGTCTCGTTTGCAAGCCCGCTGGACTGTCTGTATTTGTATCGTACGTAGCCCTAGTGGCTTGAAATATCGAGTCTGTGGGAGCTCTATACTAGCGTCTTGTGCGAGGTCTAGCCATAGCTTATTGCAGTCATTTAAAGGGACCGTAGGATCATCCAAGTAATAACCGATCGCAGCTGTGTCCGAACGTTTTAAGGCATAACGATTGCCACGTGGATTTAGACTAAGATCCTCTCGATTATAAAAGGTTCGAGTATACTTAAAAGCTATAATCC
>NXFV01000633.1:0-139243 GCA_002803225.1 Gamarada debralockiae | reverse complement strand
ATCTGTCGAAGACACCGGCTAGAGCTTGTGACGGCAAAGGTTAGATTTAGAATAGGGTTAGAAGGTAAGGATTCGGGCTCCCTTGTTTTCTTTGCGAAAATCGAGTGTATTTTCGTTGAGAAATATTGTGTTTGAGTTGGATGAAGATTGCCCGTTTGGGTTAGTTTTTTTTTATCCAGGCGCGAGAGCCAGGGGGGCGGGGGGGGGGGCCTGAATCACGACCCAGAAGTAGCGGCATGAGTTGTTGGCATGATTGTCCCAGTTTTGGGCCGCATACGGAAATATCCCTGGAGACGTTTCTCGCGTAGAATTGACGAAAGGTTTGGCAAGGATACGGCATCCCTACTTTATAAATCCGGTGACTGGGACGGGCTGCTCCTCTCTGAAGCGAGTAACAATTTCAACATTCATTATCCCCGGCATGCGGTAGAGGGGTATCGCATCCATCGTTTCTCCAACAAAGGCAATTGGACATGTGGTGCCCCCAGCCTTAAGTCTCATCATTACACTCATAATCATACCCGATGCGACGTTCTTGAACAACTAAATATCTACGGTGGAATGATATTTCTAGGTGGAGGAGACATCTCGACGCTACCGTCTTCATTTACTGTATTATGCGGTTTGGAGACAGGCAGGATGTATTGTGCCTATGACAAGCTGTACAACGCCTTGACATCGCGCAGATTTCCGGTCATGACATGCTTCTACTGAGCCTCATCCAGGGCAAAAACAGGTGCACCGACTTCGACCCCGAGAGAAGTATCGAGAATGATATAAATGATCTCAAGAAACCATGCGCATACGAGAAGCCCATGGGGGGCTCGGTCACACCTCCTTCGTAGCGCCCGAAGTTGGTGGAAAAGAATAAAGAATTCCTCACTGCCAAAAAATTCGAATCCGAGGGGAGGGTGTTATACTCGCCCTAAATACTAGTTTGGCGCTAGTCTCCCCTGAATTCTTTCCTGTTCATAAGCGAGTTCGGCTTGACCACACCTGTTTACGCCTTCCTCATCGAGCGCTGCGGCCATACAGAAGGCATGCGGCCACATCGTCGTCGGTTACACTCGACACTATGTCCCACTGTGCGAATCAGTGCTATAATCCTCCTTGATTCTCGACTTTTGCCATTCCTTCTCGTCTTATCATGACTATTGTCACTTGATGTTTCCAATTCCGAGCATCTGCTTTTTTGTCGAGGGCATGATTTTGTAGGAATCCAGAGTACTAACCAAACATCTATCGGGAATCAACGATTGATATTTGATCGGCGAAAGATCCTCGAAATTCATCACCCTGCGTGCTTTCATACGATTCTGGCAGCAGTTTTCCCTGAGTTCTGAATCGTTAAACACGTTTGAACGCTTTCAACGGCTCACACACTACCATTACGTATGTAGTGCATGCTCGATTATTCCCTTTCTTCTCCTTTTTGAACAGATCAAATGAAATGAGCGATTCTCTAGAGGATCGAATTAAGCTTTTTAATTGCTGTATATTAAGCGATTCGGCTGGAGGACGGATCTCGTGTCCGGATCACATCCACAAACTGAAAAGAGAGGAGTGGAAAATCAGGATCACAGTCGTCCAAATGATCACAATCATTCAAACACTGATTTGAAATCACTGCATTGTATCCTTACGCACTACCATACGATATGTTCCGGCTCGTTCCCCGCAAGCTATGCAACAAACCTACACTTTTGACTCCAGTGAAAATACAATCAGACAAAGAAAGACCCTATCCTATCCATGCATTCCAGCCCTTGCGACGCCCTCGCCGAAAAATCGTTCGCCCATTCTCAACTTCTCGTTCATGACCATTTGATGTCCCCGCTAGGCGGCCGTGTTCTTCGTTTCGAATTTAATGAAGGCGCTGTCCTTCCCGTCGCAGGCGATGCCTCTGATCTCGACTGCTCCCTTAACCGCCCAACGTTGTCTCTCCTCATGGATGATGTCTCATCTCGAATTGAGGGAGCAGCCATGGAGGACCGTGATGTGCGAAGCATCGACGTTCTTGGCAGACGACTCTTGCTCGCCGAGCCCGCCATCTCCGCACTCGTCTTCCTCTGCACTTGTGGACCGTCTCGACTCTTTGGTCGATAGAGAATATCGCTACTATTGGAGGGCGGCGCCATTCGTCTAGGTGTGACACTCCCATCTATAAAAGCAGAAGATGCCGATGCGCGGCTGACGTGGGTTGGGGTAAGTGGCGCTGATATGCTCTGATGTAGCCCAGGAGGAGTATACGAGCTGGTCCGTCTTCCCGGCCGAGGTCGCCCACCGCTTCCACCGTCCTGATCCTTCTCAAGGTTGGATTTCACCAGTTCACTCGCCATGTTGCGCACAAGGACAGCATTGTCGTTCTCCGCAAGACGCTGAATCGCCTCAAAGAGCTTGTGACTTCTGATGCTGTCTGCCTGCTCCTCGCCTGGATCACAAATGCTGCGAACGATACGGAGGAGGTTCAGTCGCACCACAGCCTTCTTGTGGTTGAGCTTTTGGAGGACACCGGAGAATAAATCGGGGCGCGCGAGAGAAGCTGCAACGGGGGAGCTTAATCGAAGGAGTTTTTGTAAAGGTTCGAGGAGATTGTAATCAAATGCGCTGGCCTTCAGAGCGTTGAAGCATTGCACTATTGCTTCAGTGAAATTCCCTTCGAGTAAGAATTTCTCCACCTTGGCTGTTTCTTCCTGGAGCCTGTAGTAAACGTCTTAGTATGCCGCCTCGCAATTTAGATGAACAAGTCCCCCTTACCATATGAAAATAGCATCCAGGGCCGTGACCTGCCAGTACTGGTCCTCTAACAACGACACATAAAATTGCAAACCCTTGTTTTGCCACAGATACTTTCTGCCCACCTTTCCTGAATGTGCCATATCGCAAAGGATCGGAAGTGCAAACTCTTTCGGCGGTCTGGGGGTCTTCATAATCCGCTGCAACAGTGGGATGATTCCATTGATAGCAGCATCTTCTTGTCGCACTTTGCTAAGCCTACACAAATTATACATTGTGTTGAGAACTTGATTGGATATCTCGCGGAAGTGTTCAGGAGCCTTCTTCATGCTGGAGCTGAGCAGATCAATCAGAAGCTCGATGGCATTTGCCGAATGCAGGCTGTCTAGTGTCGTTGACAACATCGATAAGTTCTTAATGAACTTCAACATCGTGATTTGGTGAGCAGGTGTCATACGTCGGAGATCTTTCAAGACGCCTGAAACGATCAGCAGAGCCCAGGACATTCCGAGAATGGTACTTACGTTTGAGGACGACACGGTCTGCCACCACTTCTTTGACATAGTTCTCTGCTTGCGAAAACAAATAGAAAATGTTGACAATGCGACCCGCCACCAGTTCCGAAACCTTGTCTTCTTCATCAAGGACACGGTCAAGGACAAGAGCCAAGGGAGACAAGATCTTGCTTCTAGAGAAAATGCGACAAAAGTCGTTCTTAGGCGTAGGTCCCTGGTGGTTGTTAGTATGAAGAAGGTGGAGTTGGACGGAGGAGAGATGGCATACCTGAAGCTCAAACACATTCCAAATGCCATTGACACCAATAAGCACCAAGTCTCTTGCTTCATCGTAGTCCTCGTCGAGGAATTCCACGAGTACGTTGAGACCACCCGCGCTGACGAACATCTGAAGAGTCAGGGTTGATGTCTGGTACATCTGCCGTACAAATGCAGCTGCTTCAAGTCTAATCTCATTCGAGTACTGCCTTGCGGCAAATTTCGTGATGATGGGAATTCCACCGACAAAACACAAGTTTTCTTGGATTTCAACGTCGTTTAAGATGATCTAGATAAATCAGCACAAGTTTGACAACACGTGCGTTTGAGTCTCTTACCGTATTTACCACCTTGAGCAGCCGTAGTATCGTACTTTGGCGGCTCTTGACTGTGCAAGGCTCTAGAATTTCCAGAATTGGGAGCATACCATGCGCGCTGATTATCAAACCCTTTGCTTCTTCGGACTCATATAGAACGTCCAGCTGGATGACATTAGAAGACATTAAAATCCAACAGCAAGAAAACAAGCATAAGAGTAACATACCAGTTGCTCTGACAGATCTGCAAGAACGTCCTCCTCCTCTCTAACCTTCAGGGAGCTAACTAGGCCCTCAACCAATGTGCAGAGCCTAGCATGCTTATCTCTTGCGATGTTGGCTTGCAAGTCCATTTCATCAAATCCTTGTTCCAAAGACGCAAAAGGATCGTCTTCATCATCCTCATCGCCAAGCCATGAATTATTCGACAGCTTAGATTGCAACATGAGTGCTCCGACACCATCCTCAGAGCCTCGATCACTCTCATCTCTCTCAACAATATCATCGTCATTACCAAAGATGTCCGAGAAATCCTCATCATCTTCGTCTTCAGCATATCTCTGGATCTCGACGGACGATCTCGTCCGCCGCATGGATTGATCTTGAACATCAGCACGAGGCGCTGGCTTTCTCCTCATACTCCCATGACCATTGAGAGTAGGCGACTGAGCTGAACGTGTGAGGTCCGAAGGATGGAATAGCTTGGGTGAAAGGGCATCGTCCTTGATAATGTTGAGGCGCTTGTCGAACACGCTATCATTATCAATGAACAAGTCTGAGTAGTCCTCCACTGACTGTTCACGGTACATAGCAGACAGTCTAGATGGAAGCACGAATTTTGCTTCTGCTTGAGCCTTGATCGGAGATTTTGGGCGGGGTGGAGCGCTTGTGGATGTTTTGCGCGCAACACTTTTTGGTGCAGCGGCTGGCTTGATATCTTGGGTGATGATGGTTGGCTTCACTCGATATGGCCTAATGGTTTCGAGCTCATGGGTATCCGGCTCGACATTCTTACGAGGTCCTTTGATAGTCACAAGATCACCCTCAAAATTGTTGTCCCAATTGTCATTCTCATCGTTTGCGATGTCAAATGATGCGAAGGCTTTGAGGCGGTCTGAGGAAAGCATACCGCCGAAGTTGTCATAGGGTTTGAATTGAGGAAGATGTAGGGCGCTTGGTGAAATGGACGAGACAAAGTCATCATCCCAGTTATCATCACCTATCGAGCTTAGTATTCACTCTTTACCATGTGGAGAGGTTCATACCGGTGGAATCTGGTGATCGGAATGCTTCAGCTGCGTTCTTAGGTTTTGCTAATGAGAGTGGACCTTTGGCTGGGGTTAGTAGGTTATTGCTCTGTTGATCGTTATGAACATTGCGTAAAGGCGGATCTCGTCGAGGGGGCATTGGGCTGGCAACATTCGACCTAGTTGAAGCCCGAAAGGAACCTGCGCCAGTGGGAGACTTGAGCGCTTCATTCCATTGCTTGACTTCTTCTACAGCTTCGTTAAAGTTAGCAGGAGGTTTGGCGACTGGGGCATCGCTGCGTCGAGAGCCCACGATCCAAGCATGCTTCAGTAGCTTTTTGGCGGACACTCTCAAGTTGGGGTCCTTCTGGAAGCATTGCATGAGAAAGTCCCGAGCAGCCTGAACGTAGTTTAGTGATAGGCGCCCAGCAATTTAAGTATGACTTACCGGTGAAACTCCTTCTGGCAACGGTGGATGGTCATCGTTGACGATTGCAAAAAGAGCTGGCATAGGAGCCAGTTTATGGTACGGTGGCTTTCCTTCTAACAGCTCAATCACCGTGCATCCTAAACTCCAGATATCAGATGCAGGTGTTGCTCCAGAAAGTTGAATGATTTCAGGGGCCATCCAGTACGGCGTCCCAACGACTTGTGCTTCCTTGTCTGCTCCTGCTAATGTGCTCGTGGACACGCCGAAATCTGCGAGCTTGACTTTCCCATCCTTTGTTGTAAGGATATTGGCACCCTTTATGTCTCGATGGATAACGCCCTGATCGTGGAGATACTGGAGTCCTTGTAAAATCTGGGCCATATAAACGCCCACAAGGTTCTCAGGGAATTTGCCATAGCTCTTGCATATCGAATGCAGTGATCCATTCTCACAAAACCTAGAGATCGTTAGAGAATAAATTGGTCTGGGAGCTGATTGCTAGTCTTACTCTAATATGATGTTCAAGCATTCTGGCGACTTCACAAATCCAACATACTTGACGATATTTTCATGCTGTTTCCCTATCAATATATCCTGCTTGGATTTAAGAAAGGGCCAAAACTCACATTAAGGTTCTTCAGCAGGTCGATTTCAGCCTAGATATGTGTCAACTCCAAATACCTTCACCTAGAAGATCCATATGTACCTCTATCATCCGCAATTCGCTTTTTGGGAGGTCGCCTAGCTTGATCTGTTTCACGGCTACAGCTTCTCCAGTTCCCCAATTGAAAGCCTTATAAACTGAACCAAATGCACCTTTCCCTAAACATTCTCCAAGAGTCTAATCCAGGTATAAGCAACACTGTCCTGACCGTCGGAAAGGGGGAGGTCTACGTAGTCTCTCAGAGCTTGGTCCTGAACCGCCTTCTCTTTCCCCACCCCGCCTTCCCTGCTCAGTGTACCTGGTGTCTTCTCCGCCTTTCCATGTGCGTTCCCAACCCCTGATCTGCTATTCGATTGACGGTCCGATGAGGAGGGAGGATGGGAGACCATTACGGGCGGTTATAGGCCCAGGAACGGGTCTCAGAGGATAGAGAGAGGAGGTCGAATGCTCTGGCAGGTGGAGGTGATCATCCCAAACATAGATGCTCGCGTTCGTGGATCAAGTCCTCGTTTCACGTCGCGGTATCGCGGGGTTCGCAGGATTATGACCAAGGTTGTGGTCGATATTGGCGGAGCCTAGGAACGGCGAGTTGTTGATAGTGACAAATTCACCGTGTTTTTACAGCTTGAGAGTGGATTTGAGGCTAAAATGCCACATTCTCTGCTGAAATACTTTCGTATCAATGTTTTCCAAAAAAAAAAAGGTGTCGGGAGTCGCAAGAGAAATTGGCAATGACAAACAAGCGTACATGGATTCGCGACCTGCATTTGCGTAAGGCTGAAGTCGGGCATCGGGAGATCGCGATTGGGGCTTTTTGATAACTCGAAATGCACGTTTGAATTTTTACTTCTATCATGTAGTGAGGGTAATAGTATCTATTCTTTTTATTATGAAAAATGATCGCAGCTATCAAGTCAGCTAAACAGCAATCGTGTGCATGCCGTGCAGGTTGGTAGTAAGACCGGCTATGCATTGGTAAATCCCCGGGTTCCTGTCAGCCTCAACCCCTGACGGTGAGCAACCATTCTTGCAGTACTCACTATTGATCTTAAATTTCGCATTGAATATCCATGGAAAGAGTACTTCCGTACCAGCGGCCAGATCGTGCTGATATGTCATTATTTGCAGGTTCTCATCGAGTGATTCATGAATTTATATTCGTCTCTGCTGTACCATCCAACATACCATTCGTTACTTCATCAGAATTCCCCAGAAGAAACAGACCCAGAAAAAAAAGCCCGAGCACTTTTCATGCCATTAGCGCAGGCTATAGTAGTACAAGGTGGTATCACAATCGCCGTCGTCGAACTCGTGCCCGGAATTAGCCTTTTAAAAGAAGAAAACGAGAGATCCACTCCAAGAAAGTATTTCAGGCTGAAGGCTCACGACGGAGACCCACAGAGGCCCACCACGACTCAGGAATGTCGTCTCGCTCAGCAAGCCGTGAAATGATCCGGTGCATACCTTCCAATGAAGCATCTGGACTCTGAGCACCACGACTTGCCCGTGCAACATCGGCGTAGGAAGACCTCCAAGATCGGTCTTCTCTGTGATTGGATTGTAGAAGGACATTTAGATCTTCTAATTCATCGTCGTCATCTTCAGTATTAGAATCAGAAGAAGTCGGCTCGTCACAATCGCGAAGGGTCGCAGACTCGCCAGTTCTTTCCGGGCTAGTCATGGATGCGCTAGCCCATGTTGGGCCAGAATTCGAAGAAGTTGCGGCTGCAGCTGCAGCAGAGGAGGATGCGAACGAAGATCCAACACTAGGTGGCTGAGGATCGGGCGTGATGCTCGTAAGAAGTGTGTCCCATGCCGCTCCTCCCTCGGGACTCAAGCTCCGGTCGCGATCACCAAGCCCATCCATACGAGCTTGCTGTAGGAACTGCCGGAAAGATGAGCGTGATCTTCCCATGTTGGTATTGCTGGAAGCTCGATTGAAAGCTTGAACTCTCTCGGCTCTCTCTGACAGAGATGATCGATTATGCTAATTACAGTCAGCATTGAATTCAGAGATCACTGAAGGGAAAGAAAGGGCAGTATTTTATAATCCCAGCACTTCAGGGTATGGGGTAGAAGTTTGAACTTACTTCTTCTCTCAGCGCTCTATACCGCGATGCTCGAGCCGCCACTAGGGCTGGAAAATCAAACTCTTCCGGTTCTGAATATCGGACTCTAGAGGTCTCTGCTTCTCCATCTGGAGGGGAAAGGCGGGCTGGAGAGAGAGCAGGTGTCAAAGATGACGGGCGAGGAGAGTCTCTGGCCGTTCGAGCTATGAAAGCGATATCCGTCTCGGTGTATGGGGGAGTGGGCGCCGGGCGTCTTCTTCCCATCCTTCGAAGATCCCGTCGAACCTGATGCAAACGCTGTATTTCTCTTTCTCGGCTGATGCGAGTCTCCGATTCAGGATCAGGAGCTGGCGGCAGGAAAGGCGGGAGGTCGTATCCTTGTATCATATCAGGGACGCGTGAACGCTCCCAGCTCAGGGGGTCGCTCAATGCCACCCGTTCGTTTTCGAAGAAGCGATTCGCTCGTGCCTGGAGAGATGCGATCGAAGACATATCTGCTCCATTACCTAGAGGATTTTGTGGATTTTCCCTTGCGTCGTTCTCTAGGAGATCGTGTATGCGCCTGCGTCGATTTTCGGAGGAGCGAGCCTGGCTTCCACCGCGAATGGTACGCTGTCTTCGGATCGAAGATCGTGGTCCGGCGGCGACTTTTTCTGTTGCTCTGGATGCGACCTCAGGCTCGACAGGCGTGATAAATATTCTGCGACCTGATTAGCTTTGCATGAGAAACGAGGAGGCTGAATCTTACGGCAATCCCATTTTGGTAGATAAGGAGATATGAACAAGCTGTGGAAGTTGGAGAATATGGCAAGAAGGCGTTTGCGACGGCGACGATGCGATATTGGACAGGTTTTCTGATGATTTCAATTCTCTTCGTTGATGGACGATTGTTGTTGATTGCAGGAGTCGGCAAGGCGCCTGGTCGCGAGGAGATCGTTAGCTTAGAGCCCATGCACGAAATCAACAGGGGTCCAAAATAAAATTCGAGAGGCTGACATCGAATGAACTTCACAGTCAACAACAATCGAAAAGTTAACTCACAAAACACTACAGCAACGACAACACAACTCTTGAGCGACAATGGGTTCTTTCTATCAATTAGACTGAATCTGTCACATAAAATCCGCCAAGCAATGATTTGTTTGCTACCAGGAGGAGGATGATAGAGCTTGGATTGGGGCGCATCAGCCGCCTCATCAGACACACACCTCAATCATGGAAAGCTATTCACGTCGCAGGTACTAATGGGAAAGGAACAATATGCGCCTATCTCTCCGCCATGCTCCACGCATGCGGCATGCGATGCGGCCGATTCACCTCTCCTCATCTGATCGATCGCTGGGATTGTATCTCAATCAACGAGCATACTGTCCGAGAGTCTGTTTTCAGGGAGGCAGAAGAGCTGGTGAAGAAGAGGAATCAAACAGAAGGTCTTGGAGCCTCGGAATTCGAACTCCTTACAGCCACCGCTTTCGAAGTTTTCGCCAAGGAAAAGATCGAAATGGGAGTGATAGAAGTTGGACTAGGAGGCCGATTGGATGCAACCAACGTTATGGAAAACAAAGCGGTGACAGTCATTTCAAAGATTGGCTTGGATCATCAGTCTTTCCTGGGAAACACCATTGAGGAGATTGCTAGGGAGAAAGCAGGAATCATGAGACCAGGCGTACCATGCGTTCTGGACGGAAGTAATCCAGAGTCGGTACGCGAAGTTGTTGAAGACCATGCAAGGGAAATTGGTACATATGTGATACTCAGTTCCACAGAGTCCTCTTTCTTGGATGAGCTCTCAGAAGAGGATTTCGAACCCCATCAGTGGCAAAATTTGGCTTGTGCATACACTGCGTTCCATCTGGCATACACGAAGCTAGAATCTCCTCTCCATCGACTTCTACCAGCGGTTCAAAACATCAATTGGCCAGGACGGCAACAATCAATCGATATCAGGAGCGTCACAGGTCGTCGAGAGACCGTGTTACTTGATGGTGCACACAATGTCCAATCGGCAGAAGCACTGGGCTCCTACGTGGATGGCCGAATGCGGAAGGATGGAAGCAAAATCACCTGGGTATTGGCAGCTTCTAAAGGGAAAGAACTCGATGGAATATTGAAGCCTTTGCTACATCCAGGAGATTGCGTAGCAGCTGTTCAATTTGGACCAGTCGATGGAATGCCCTGGGTTGAGGCTATGGTCTCGCAAGATATCTTGGCTGCGTCCTCAACTGCGGGTATTGGTGTTCCACAGCAGTATGATGCTGGTACGGACATCTCAGGAGCTTTGCGTTGGGCAGTCACTGCTGCAGCAGGAGGTCCGATTGTCATTGCTGGCAGTCTGTACCTGGTTTCTGATGTTCTGCGCTTGCTGAGAGATGCGGAGACGTTGAAGAGCCCGCTCTTAGACCACATATAGAATCAATGATGTCCAATAGTACACTCAGACTCGTCTGAAAACTTTGATCTCATTTTGTGAGCCGTTCCCTGCAAGATAGATATGCTACTGAGGCTTTCTATCATCGGCATTTTGAGCCTGTGGGGGTTTGGAGAATCATCCTTTAGCAAGACCCAATCGCTCACAACTTTGGAGTAGCTGGAAATCGAGGCACTCAATCTCTGAGATAACCCCATCAATCCATGGATGATTGCCCCGCTTGAGCTCAGGCGACTGGCTTCCACATATCATCCTCCCTACTAACAACAACCTCATCAACCTTTAACCTATCCCTCACAATCTCCTCCCCATTAACCAAATCATTCTCAGTTACCCTCCTATCTGCCTCCTCCTCACTGGCTGCAATCCCCGCCTTAACATGTCTCGGCACCAACCTCTGTCTCGCAGTCTCAAAATCCACCTCCACAAACCAAAGCTCATCCATCAGTCCCGCCACTGTGCTCCACGGCTCCTTCCCCAAACTCAAATAATTGCCCTCAAATACCAATATCCTTGTCGTAGGTTCAATAGGGATATCGTTTTCCTTAGGGTCTTTGACGGCATGGTCAAATGATGGGGCATAGAGAGTGGTAGAAGTGGGAGTTAGGGGTTGACGGATTTGTTGGGCGAGAGAGAGGAATGCGGTGCCGTCGAATGTGAAGGCTGCCCCGCGCCGGGCATGTGCATGGGCGGGGTCCGGCATGGCGTCTAGTTGGGAGCGGTAGTAATGGTAGCCGTCCATCGAAACGAAGGATGCTATTGGGGGTGTGGATCTCTTGCCATGGAGGCTCGAGAGCTCATTCAACCGTTTGGTGACTGTTGCTGCTAAGGTTGTTTTACCTACTCTCAATCAGAACCGCGTCCAAAAGAGGAAGTTAAAAAGGGGAAGTACCTGAGCCTGGGATGCCAGATATAGCTATCAAGAGACGTTCAGATGGTGGTATGGACTGGAATTTGGCTGGACTGAGTCGTCAGCCTCATAATTCGTTTCCTGGGGGTCGCATTTACCCCAAGTCTTCTCGACAAGTCTATTTACTTGCTCCTCCATCATATATTTCAATCATTCAAAGACGTTGAGTGAGGTGTGGAAGAGGCTCCAGGAGCAAAGCGGGATCTCGGAAGATCTCGCCAAGTGCTGCACAGTGACATCAAATTTTCGCTCTTGATAAGCCTGATAAGAAAATTTCCTTTCATGCACACTTCCGTGGGGAACCTCGTGCAAAGGAGGGACCCTTGATTCGAGCTGCAGGGCTTGGGGAGAGAAAACGAGAGATGGAGGACGAAGATGGCGGTCTCTTCAATATCGAAGTCAGTTCTGGTGAATCCGTGAACGAGACTGAGAAGGTACCTCGCGACTTTCAATCAGAGGAGGATTTCCAAACACAGAGAAAGGAATGGAATGCCAAGGTTGAAACAGGAGAGGCAAGTATCCTTCTTTAAAGTTGGCTGGTTTATGGTTAAGGTATACTTACATCTGATTAGATCTGGAAGACCCTCAAGCTTCCAATAGACAACCCAACAAAGCCGGAAAGTCAGACTATCCTGCAAGCGATTGAGGAGCTCTATTTCTTTAGGAGATATGAGGAAGCTAGGAATGTTGCGAGTGGTGTGCTGAATGGGAAGTTGAATAGAGAGTTTAGGAAGACTGTTGAGGACTATAAGGGAAGGTGTGAAGTCAAGATCAGGGCTATTGGGAAGAATGAACTCGAGCAAAGAGCAAACCGCATTGACTCTATGGACGTCACATAGAGAATCAAGACTTCGATACTTCCCATCATACTCCGCTCGAGGCGAGTGTCTGTGAATTGAGACCTGTAGAAGTAGTATTAGAGATTGTAATTATCGCCTACTATCCGAACTCTGGACGGAAGTGTAGATTTCTGTCTTCTCTCCCGCTCTATACGTGTTCTGACTCTTCTCTTCTATCTTATCTCTACTCTCTCTTCTCTACCGATTAAGTAGGAATATATCCACAATCGTACACTATTGTAACATCTCTACCCCAAACGCCGCTCTACCCGTGTCTTTCAGGCACCTTCCCATTTTCCTCCCAAACGCCAAAGCGGACTTTTATTTCCCACATCCCCAATCAGATTGAATCCAAACGTTCAAAAGGAAACGCTAAACGGGACGAGATCGTGTATATCGTAAATGTATCGACAGAAGGCGTGCTCCGCTCATCCGTCTATGCCAACATCTTCTGCTGGCTCTGCTCCTTCTGCTTCTCTTCGCTGAAGACCCTTCGGCTCATCTCGAGGACAGCTTCGAATCCTTCCTTACCCTTGCGGGCATTCTCGGAGAATCGCGTAACTGTCGCTTCTTCAACGGCGTTTTTGACTCTTTGCCATCCTCCACACAACGCAGTGATCTTTGCCTCTTGGGAGAATCGTGTTTGTCTTTCTGATAACGGTTGGTAGACGACGGTCTCGTGTACGCTTAGGAGATTCGACCAGGTCATATTCGACGATGTCATGGTGACCTTCTTCGATGCTGGATCAACGTAGGAAGTCTCGAAGACGTGTGAAACTTCGGTGCCGCCAATGAGTGAGTTGAGCCATTTTGGAGCGCTTTGTTTGCAGGTGATGAGACGTTCGGTTCGTAGCTAGAAAAATGTTAGAAAATTGACGGATCTGACAATGATGAAGGATGGCGTACAATTCCAGTCT
This sequence comes from Gamarada debralockiae, assembly GCA_002803225.1. Taxonomy (NCBI): domain Eukaryota; kingdom Fungi; phylum Ascomycota; class Leotiomycetes; order Helotiales; family Hyphodiscaceae; genus Gamarada; species Gamarada debralockiae. Next base: position 125,913 of record NXFV01000633.1, on the reverse strand, counting down.
CGGGATCAACTTGTCGCGATAACGTGTCGACTGCAATGACATGTGTCGATTTATCGTTCCATGGGCAATATTTGACCCAATTCCCAGTTGAAACTTCCTCCCAGGAGTAGTTGAACGTGCAGTCGTTGGAAAAGACCTTCATGATCGTGTATTGTGTGCAGGACTAGTCAAATTTCTTGAAAGCTGAAATCTCAGTCGCGTTGTGGTATCGATTTATGGAGCGCGCCGATTCGATGTGATAGCTTGTGTATTGCTGTCGATGAAACGATTCTATATTCTTTCTCCTCGTGTATGGGGAATGTGGAGATGGAAGGGAGGCACACACTTAAATAGAGAAGCTGTGGATGATCGTTTTCTGTTCTCCATCTTTCCCGACCAATTTTCTTACGGTAGAAGATTTCTCGCCGCTAGCGCCGATTCGCTTTGGCAGTTGCCGATTGACCGATGTAGCAGATTTTGCATTCCACTCCTTGCAATGACCGGAGCAACCGAATTTCAGACATCAAATTCAGAAAGCCAGCCGGAGAAGTGCTGCCAATGATGACGGATCAACGATGATTTTCTCCATCATTTTCGTCACAGTGCATCAAATCAAGATCAAGCTTGGGAGCCACGGAGCTCTGGTTTCACAAAACGAAAAGCCTCATGACTACCCTCATGCCCGAGTACACAGAAGGATTGGAATACTTGTACCGTGAGATCCGATCTATCTGGTTCTCCGCTTCCTCAGGTGGACTTCGACGTCCATCATGCATCTTTTGATTCACATGAAGGATACACCGGGAAACCTCACGGCCCCCTTCACCGAACGCTTCGATATGCGGGCATCGACGCACCAAGATTCTGTAGAAGCCCAACTTCTATCATTATTTCCTTCATTCATCTACCTATCCCACCTAAGTTCTGAGCAACAGTTACTTGAGATACCAATAATATGCCTCTTCCCGCTCTTCGATCCCTCCCAACCTCCAAAATTCCCTGAAAAAGCATCAACGCTGTCCAATCATTGACTGAACTACAAATTGCCCCATAACTTCCCCGGCTTACGAAGTGGTTTGTGCACCCAAAATAATCCAAGCGAGAGCTATTCGTGGCGGTTGATAGAGCTCCCATTTGCCCATTTGCTGGAGGATCCTTGGTTCTGCGTCTGAGCCTTCTTGAGGCGATCATACAAGAGCGTGCGCCAACATCTGTACCCCCTGACCTAGCTCTGCGTAGCTTTGAGTATGAGGAGATCGCTCAGCTTATAATTCAACGTCCATCCATCCTCCCCATCCTTCTTTCTCTCAAATAAATCCACCTCTTCTTCGCGCGCTCTCCTGTCGCACCGTGTGAACGGGCCAGCTTCTCTATCAGAGCGGCCCATCCGCAATCAATAAATCCGGCCCCTTATTTGCGCCAATCACAAGCGCCAATTCCACGACGACGACTCCTACTTTGACATCTACTCAAGCTCATCTTCAACGCGCAAGAGTACGTATCCCTTCAAGCAATCCACCTTGTTCGGGCGCAGTTCCAGAGTTCTCGCACAAAGACTTGATAAGAGAATGTTATTGAAGCTCAGAATCATATATCGCGCGCGGATCTCTGCGTCTTGTCCCATTGAACTTATGCTGACTCCGTCATCTTTACAGTGCCTCCTGAGTTGAGAAAACGCAAAGCGCCGGCTGTCGAGCCAGCTGCAGCTCCTCCCGCCAAAAAGAAGGGACCTGTCGCAAAGGCCGTCGCAAAAGTCAAGGAAGTCATCACTAGTAGCCCAAAAGCCACTAAGACCAATGGATCACCCAGTGCGTCCAAAATCGCGGCGGGAGAGACAATCAACCTCGAGGGATTTGGTGGCGAGATCGAGACGCACGACGGTGTCAAGACTACACTCAAGAAATTGGTCGATGAGAGTACTGCTGGTGTCGTTCTCTTCACTTATCCTAAGGCTTCTACTCCCGGCTGTAAGTACTTTTTCGCTTCTTTGTGATTTCCCAGATGCCCGTTTCACGTTTTATTACTGACTTTCACCAGGCACTACTCAAGCATGCAGTTTCAGAGATGCGCACGCCGATTTCACTGTCACCGGTTTCTCCGTCTACGGTCTCTCCAAGGACCCACCAAAAGCCAACACAACCTTCAAGGAGAAGCAGAAGCTCCCATATACTCTTCTCTGCGATCCCAGCTCAACTCTCATCTCCGCTATTGGCTTGAAGAAAGCTCCCGCAGGCACAACCAGAGGTGTCTTCGTGGTCGAAAAGTCAGGAAAGGTTCTCGCTGCTGAGGCAGGCTCTCCAACAGGCACTCTTGAGGTTGCTAAGAAGGTTACTGGAGGATATGGATCGGCAGCAGCTGCCCCAGTTGCTGCTGCGCAGGAGTCGGTGACTGAGCCAGCTGTTAATGGTGCAAACGGTGCTACAAAGGAGGACATTGCCCAGGCCGACACTGCTGCACAAGTGGCTGACACGGCCGAGAAGCTTGATAGCAACGAGGCAAAGCCAGCTGGACTTTGAGAGAGGATATTTGAGCGGAGGTTAAAGAACGCAGTCGGCGAAAAGTTATGATTTCATGTTCTCGGTGGTACAAAATGGAGGCATGGAAAAGGCCGAAATGCGTTGTCAATGAATGGCCGATAGGAAGAGATGGGATATGTCCTTGAAAGCGCTGAGGAACGGTTTGCTTGCAAAGACATGTATTCTACACGCATGGAAGTTCTCTAGTTACTTCTCCTCATGTATTTTGCAGACTTGCAGTAATTGAACATTCTTCTTGCGAAAATCGCATGCTGATGCAGTGATACTGATCGGATTCTTGGCCACTTGAGAAATTATTTCTGGAGAACTTACTTAGAGCGCAGAATCTTGTCCGCATATGAATCAAGAAAATAATTAATCCTCTGATTTCTAAAGCAGGTGCCACCTTCTGATCCCAATATCAAACCGCACTCAGCGCTCTTTCCTCTGGATCGGGTAAAGCTCGGCAGCTAATTCCGACGTCCGTTTTGAAGATTGACGACGAACAACCTCTAAAATCATACGCATCGAGCCCCCTCGCATCCGCAACGAGTCAATTGCAAGCTCGTTGCATATCCGAAGCTCAAGATGTCCTCAAAAGCAGCAGCAAAGGCTGCACAAACCAGTAGTAGAGTCATTGGAGTCGGCAAAGTGAGTTCAAACCTCAATCTTCAACCTCTCCCCATGCTCCTCAAACCCTCCTCCCATCCCCAAACGTCCGTTCTCCAGCAGTCAATCCTACAACCTCAGCAGGCGCAAGTAGTGATTATTATCTGCAGAAATATACCCTCCAATCCACGGGAATCTGGGAGACCATTCGTCGAGTCTTCGCCGTCGATCCCAACCGCTCGAACGGCGTCCCCTTGAACCCCCAATTCCGCAACCCACCCCCCGGATCCAACGACCCCTTCTCCTTCGTCGACCCGGTCACCATTCCCGCGGGCGATATCGCCGATAACCCATACTGGAAGCGTGATGTCCGACGCTCATATCCTCGACTCTCAGTCATGTCCCAAGGCGATGTCGTAGGTCTCTTAACTGTAGGAAGTCAGAGTACGCCGAAGAAGGAATTGATTGGTGAAGCGGGAACGAAGGAATTGGTCGAGGTGCAGAAGGAGGGCGAGACTGGTCTTGCGGCGTATTTTAAGGCAGGGAAGGGTGGTGCGTTGGAGATGTTTGGTAGAGATGGATTGCCTCCATTGCCGAGTGGGAGGAGTTTGAAGCCGGGTGCTGGTAAGTATACGCTTACGGCTGAGAATGCTTATCCTGAAGAGTAAGTGCCTGTTTGTTATATGGGAAGATCCAGGGCTAACGTTGATTGCAGATATCCTTGCCGGACATTCCAATAGAAGGGGGAATGGAGTGTGTCTTTTGTACATATACGGAACAGATGAGAGAAATCTGGAGTTCTGATAATACCTCTGAGTTCTTTCGACTCATTTTGGTGCTTTCAGCTTGTTTTTAGGTGTTTTCAACGTGGATGGCCTCCTTCGACTTATTTTTTTTGTCTCTCGTTCGTGCTCTAGAGGCCAGAGAGAGGGGGACTGGGGCTCATTGCTCCCTTTGCTTCAATAGTTCAAATGGTTTGAGCGGTCCCAAAGTTGACTGACATCCGTTTCGCAGACTCGTTGAGTCCTATTCACCGATCGAGATTCCTTCTTTTACAATACATACCTCGCATTCTAGCAAATTCACTCATCCTACTTTTCATTTATCCCATCCACTGCCTAGTATCGCGTCTCTCGTTAGAGTTAAGTGGTTTCCCTCAATTGCCAACTCGTCCTCTCCACCTTCCTTAAAACTTCCCCAAACTATGTCTCCCAACGACACAGTCCTGACTACAAGTACGTCCCCTCGACAGCATCCTTCCACCGATATCCTCTTCACTTCGGTTTACTATGGAAATCACTTACATACCAGCGAATGGCAAGAACTCCCCGACTGTAGAGAATCCTGTGAGACTTGGTATTCAATTCACCATGGGACTTTACTGACCACCACCACCTTATTGAAGTAGCAGCAGTTCCGCCTATCAGAAATTACGCACGCCTTCGAATACAAGCTTATGTGCCGTAGGTTGATCACATAATTTGGTAATGAATTCGACGAGAAAGCTATGGCCACGAGGAAGTGAATCAACTTGAGCAGAGAAACAGAAGAGTTCTCGATGCCCGGACTATGAAGGATATCCGGCTCAAGGCTTGGGACGCTGTGAAGAGAGTGGAGGCTGCGAAGCATCTGGAAATTCCTATGCCTGAGACAAAAAGCCTTACCGAGATGGAGAAGCTTATGGAGAAGAAGACCGAGGTTGGTGTGGAGATCCAAAGATGGAGGCAACAGGCAATGGTTGATTTCGAAGAGCAGCGGGAATTGAGCTGGACATTTGAGAAGGGACTCGCACGTATTGAGAAGTATTTTGACTGCCCTGCATATTCCCATGGAAGCCAAGATGAACTCCATCGAGGAGGCACAGGAAAAGTTTAGGAGGAATTCACTTCTCTCGGAGAACGACAGAAGGCTCGTTTTGATATGGAGATTGTCCGGAAGCCTAAGAAACAGGATTGCTTGAGATGTTGGTTTCTTCTTTCATGTGTAATGATCAGGAGATGATGTTACTATCATGATTAGCGAGTATGAACCTTGGTGTCAATTAGGAATCAAGTCGCTAATTCGAGGGAGGAGATTGGGCATCGTTCTGCGTACATATGGTATATGAGAGCAATTCATGGAGTTCTGAAAGTATCCCTGAACTCTTGCAATTTGATTCAGCGACTCGTGCATGAAGGCCCAGGAATAAAAATTGGTAGGCTCACTAGCTCTTGTTCTCATCTGAAGTCTATTCACGCGAGTTTTGATTCCAATTGCCGCGGATACTGAGCTTCAAGCCAGAAACATTCGAAGTCATTCACCACTCTGAAATTCACGCTCTTGCAGCTTCTCACATTTGTACATTTGCGAGTGCGTCATTCACTGCTTCACACTTACCTTCGAAATTTTACCTACCACTGCAAAGAAATACCATATCCTTGCGACTATCTCATCACGAACACCTCTTCACCATCACCACCACAGCCACCCACAATAATTCCCTCTAAACGCTTTCTCCACGACATCTCGACGTGGACGCTGCAAGGCGACCAGCTGCTGCCATGAGCCCGAATCCCCTCACCTGTAGGTAAGTTTTGAACCTCAGCTCTGCACTTGAGCTCATACTGATCACCTTTGTACAGAGCCAGGGAGACTCACGAGCAATCCCCTCAAGCGATGAAGGATTCTGCTCATTCTTAATCCCACGAGGAATTCCTGATGACAATCATAAAGCAGAAAAAGGAATTGGACGAGTCCAAACAAGTCATCGCTGAGAAGGAGGGTCTGGTTAAGGAACTACGTGAACAGCTGGAGAAACTTACAACCTCCCCGAAGGCCAATACCCAATCCAAATCCTCTCGACGCAAATATGATATTCATTTAATTCCAGCTGTGATTCTCCAAGAAATCAAAGCAGAAGAACGAGTAACGGTTGGGGACGAGATTGAGAAATTCTACAACAGCGCAGAGTATCGAAGGCAAGAAGAGGATATGAACAACGAGTTTGTTGAAGGTTCAACTTAGGAGGTCGCGGCATAGCATCAAGGCGGAATTAAGGAAGGAAATTGCCCAGGAGAATGCGTATGCCTTGGCTGATGAATTGGAGAAGGGACGTGAAGCAGGAAAGGAAGAGATATTGTCAAGAGAGCCAAGCCGCGGTCGAATTTTTCCAAAGAGATATGAGACAGCACGGAAGGGCTACTCTTCTATGCAGTCGAAGAATAGAAAGAGCGTGAGGCAGTTGTGGGAGGCTTCTGCGAGGCGGCCACTAAGAAAATTTCTTAACGGCAGCCTTACTGTGGTTCAGCAGCATCAGTACAAGGATTCGTAGATTCAAGAAGCCTATGAAACCTTGCACCGGGCCAAGGGCGATTGGAAGTGGGAGAGTATCAAAGATTACATCACAGTCAGGAAGACCAAGGAAGATCCTGGAACTGCTGCAGTATCAAATGGGTGGACAACAAGTCATGAACATTGACTTCCCCGAAGATGACCGAAATCTGCAATAGAATCCGGACGCAGAAATCAATTTCTGTGAGTATTACTCCTGCGAGTATCTATTGAATTCTAACGAGAGGCTAGTATACACAAGCGATCCAGGTCACCAAGGATGTGCTTCTGGTCAAAAGAATGGAGATGATCGTTCTGCTCCGATCTCATCCTATCTATCTCAACACATCAACATGCCCTGGTAAACAGTGCGAGATACAACAAGAATGTATATAGGTTTTCGACCGTCGTTTCACCTGTCAAGTTGGACGACTTAAGATGAAGACGGAGATAATCGACCCACTCCTCCTCCTCCCGCGCGTTGATCTCCTGGAACCCGATGATGGTTTTGATCTTATTACTTTGATGAGAAGATACCCGAGGACGAGAACAAGGCAAGACGGGTAAAGCTGATTGCCGAGCCAATGGACAATGCTGAGTAGAAGAGCTGGGAGCTGGAGACATTTGCTCTTGGAATGGGATGCGTGATAGGTGGGGGAGAACGGCTGGGTGGGGCTCGTTGTAAGAGACCTAAAGAGTGTGTTTGTATTCTAGGAAATGTTACCCTTGAGAGATGCTGGAAATGCTTGATCGAGATGGCTCTGGAGTCATTAGAAGCGTGCATCTCAATAGAAACTTCACAGAATAGAACGAGAAACTTGTATCAGAAGATCCCAATCGCTCAAATTCGTTGAATGATTGAAATGCATTCGATGGCCACTCCAAAGTCGTCTTGATTGGATTGCCACAGGTGAAAACATTCTTCTTCAGCACCATTCCTGCCGTCTCATGAGCTAATCAGCAGCACTGATACAGACCCGTATAAAGTCCTTCATAGAGGGAACGTTGTTGAAAGTTGCTTGAATTTAAATAGGTGCTTTCCTAAGCATTTCAACGTCTCGCATTCAAAACGCCGACATCCTCAATACTCCCATCACCGCCGCTCTTGCCTTGACCGTCTGAGTCTTTGACCTCGGCCGCCATCCTTTCAATAATCTTTGCTTTTGCTTGAGCCCTCTTCCAACGATCATCGAAGTCCGACACTGCTTCCTCTGTGTTCTCAGTAGACAGACTCTCTGATTCTGTAAGGGCGTGGAGGGTCTTGATATGTTTTGACAGTCTTGTGTTTTCGGACAGTTGGGGAAGCTTCTGAGGTGGATTTTGCTGGCTGGTCTGGCTGATGGAGGTGGCGACTTTTCGGAATTGAGGTATGCGATTTGCCCATATGATTGACTTTCCATAAAGTCTTCCGCTTTCAACGTACTTCTCGAAGCCCTTTTCAAGCCCGAATGTGCGCCCTTCAATTCTCCCGGCTTTGATTCCGTCTGGCAATCCTTGCCGGTACCCATCGTCGTAGAATTGCTCTTCTAAGCCGAGAATCTCATCAAATGTGTTAGATGCCATCCTGGATTTATGTGATTAAGAGTCAAGTGAAGGTGTTGCTGCTGATGGAAATGAAATGAGGTGTTAGCGTGAAGGGAATTTGCAAACCTTTGGAAGTGAATTGATATCACGTGTTCGTTTGCGCAAGAAGGTTTATATCAGGATAGACTTTTGCTGTACTTTTTGAACAAACAGAGTGAACTGGCTGGTCCAGTCGGATCTGACTGTTTAAACTTATTATTAGTATGTCAACTCCCTTTTGCAACGGCTAATATCGTACAGACCTCTTACATTACTATCTGTTTACTCGTCCGCAGTTTCAATCTTGACCTCACGCTATACTGGGCATCGTGCCTCGGGTTGTGCCGTGTCGGGAAGGGGCTGTGCGAGTGCGTATTCTACCTGAAACTGATGCCAATTCACAGGCACAGAAAGGTCGTGGTCCAATCCCTCGACGCTACGCTGCGTGGGTGGTTGGCGTTAGATAATGTCCTCTCTGCTTGGAAGGGACTGGCTGAATGCGTGTTCAATTATAATCTGCCGCCGACAGCCGGGATAGCGGGTTCCCTAAGCGGTTTCATTTTTGATATTTCAGCTGGTACGATTTAAATAAGTTGAAGGAGAAATGTGGTGTTTTGTTTTTGTTGTTTTTGCTGTCAAGCTCAGCCTCGCGTACCGCCCCCGGGAAAGCACCGGCTCGTAACGCCTCTGTCTGGCGATTGGCCAAGGACACGAGTTATATAGTAAAATAACATGGAATTTTGAAAATAAAGCCAGCCTTTTCACGGTTATACGCTATCACGTTGCTTGCTTATCTGCCAGTGAAGGATTTGTACCACAGACTTGCCCTATCCGCTTGGAAAGGGATGAGAGGGCATTAGAAGCTGCTGCTGTGTCTGTGAACAAAATCTGGTCCCGGAAGGGGCTCTATTTTTAATTTGGTTTTTGTTTATCTTGGAGTTGGGGTTTCGAACGTTTTTGCCACAAATTTCAGCCTCGTAGCCTTGTCCGGTCTTCCACTGACAAGGCTCTGACGCATTTTTAGCGAGAGTCGTTCCACCTCGAATGTGATCAATTTACAACCTTACACAATGGGGACCACAGAGGTTATTTTGCCGAGAAGGGCAAGGAGAATACCCTCATTACAAGAGCATTACCATACGTAAACAACGTTCCCCCAATATTGTTGGTAGCGTGCTCAGCGCAGACGTCTTCTTGAGATTCAGCAAACTGAGAGGACGGCCAACACTTTTGTCTGCGGCACAGATAAGTATGGTACTGCAACAGAGGCGAAAAGCCCTCGAGACGGGGCAAACTTCTAAAGAACTCTGCGATGAATTCCACAAGAAGCACAAAGACATGTACGATTGATTCGAGATTGGCTTCGACTACTTCGGGCGAACAACGACAGAACAGCAGACGGCCATTGCGCAGGATATCTTCACGAAGCTCTACAAGAATGATTGTCTGGAGGAGGGGACAACTACACAACCTTACTGCAAAAAGCATCAATCCTTCCTTGCTGATCGCTTTGTCGAAGGCACGTGCCCCAAATGCCATTACAATGATGCGCGAGGAGATTAATGCGACAAGTGCGGCTCCCTTTTAGATCCGTTCGAGCTCAAGAATCCTCACTGTAAGATCGATGGTGCTACTCCGGTTCCTCGAGACACCACCCATGTCTTCCTGTGACTTGACAAACTACAAAAGCCCATTGAGGAATGGTTCTCGAAGTCAAGCGTTGGTGGGGTTTGGCTACGGAACGCTATCAGCATTAAGAATACATGGCTTACAAGGGTTTGGAAGGACGGAGTATTACTCGGGATCTGAAATAAGGCACGCTGATTCCTCTGCCGGGTTATGAGAACAAAGTCTTGTATGTTTGGTTCGATGCCTGCATCGGATATCCCTCAATTACAGCGCACTACACAAAGGATTGGGAATTGTGGTGGCGCGACCCGGAGGATGTCAAGTTATACCAGTTAATGGGCAAGGATAATGTTCCCTTCCACACTGTCATTTTCCCTGGCTTTCAGATTGGAACTGGTGACAAATGGACCATGCTCAATCACTTGTCTACAACCGAATACCTGAACTACGAAAATAGAAAGTTCTCTAAGTCGAGAGTAGTAGGTATCTTCGGAGATACTGTGAAGGATACTAGAATTCCGCCGTCAGTCTGGAGATATTACCTGCTTGCAAATCGACACGAGACAGGAGATGCTCAATTTGAGTAGAAGTCTTTCATTGCAGCCAATAACAGCGAGCTCCTCGCAAACCTCGGAAATTTCGTCAATCATCTCATCAAATTTGCCAATGCAAAATGCGGTGGTATGATCCCCGAATTCTCTCCCGACCACACGGAAGAGTCCTCTGACTTCCCAGCATTCATCGGCGAAGTCAATGCTCTCTTGGCCGAGTACGCCGCTGACCTGGAGGTTGTGAGACTGCGCGCTGGATTGAAGAAGCTCATGGAAATCTCAGGAAAGGGCAACTCCTCCTCGCAGGCCGTCTGGACAACGCCAACCTCGCTGAACACCCAGAACGAACCCACACAATTATGGGTCTGGCCCTGAACCTGACCTACCTCCTTGCCTCCCTACCATCCCCATACATGCCATCAACAGCAACCTCAATCACCAAACAACTCAACGCACCCCTCGCTCAAATCCCGGACAAATGGTCCCCCGGCGCCCTCGCTGGCGGGCACAAGATTGGCAAAGCCGCATACCTGTTCATAAACATCAAGCCGGAACAGGAAGCAGATGGCGACAGAAGTACGGTGGTACACAGGCGTCGCGATTAGCGGAGGAGCAAGCGAAGGCGAAGAAAGCAGCGGACAGGGCGAGGGTTAAGGAGAGGAAGAAGTCGAAGAAGGAAGCTGCTAAGACTGGGGGTGGTGAGCCTACTAACAGCGTTGAGTGGACGAAAGCTGAGAGTGGTAGTGGTGTTGTCGAGAAGAGCGAAGGTGGTGATCATGCTGTTGCTGCTGGTGGCGCTGCTGATGGTAAGGTGGAGCTCCCTGTTCGCGGGGTTGTGGCGGAAGAGCAAGCTCCTCCTCCTGCGAGCGGTCTCTAGACGGTGAAGAAGGATAAAACAAGATGCATAAGTGGCGTTTTGGACTTTTGTGGCTTGGGACGGGGATGAGTGAGCCTTGAGGGATATCTGGGGAGCTGGAAGGGATGTTTGCGAATGGTTTCCGAGTTTTGTTTTCATAAGCGGCGGAAAAAAGAGGGGTGTCTTTTGAAAGATTTTGTTGCGTTTAACATTTCAGCAAAGAGAGAAGAAACTTAGGCAGACCAAGTTCAATGCTATTGATTAATTGACATCGAGCACATTCTATTCATTCAACTCCCCTGTCATATTCTACGTTCCTTGCAACTCATATCATAACTTATATAACCATCCTCATCCCCCCATTAGCACATACAACCTGCCCGGTACACCACAAACTATCTGCCGTGCTCAACATCCCAACAATCCCCGCAACCTCCTCCACATACGCCGGTCTCCCCCCAGCATTCTCCCCATCCTCCACCAAATCCCTGTCATCAATCTCCGGCCGAATCTGACTCCCCGGCGTCTGCTGAATAAATGGCCTCAGCTGCTTCTTAAATGATGGTGTAGTGCTAGCCCACATATCTGTCTTCACAGGCCCCGGGTTTATTGCGTTGACGGTACAGCGTTCGACAAGTTCGCGCGCCCAGGTTCGTGTCATAGCTTCTAATGCAGCCTTTGTGCCGCCGTAGACAGTCTGCTCTTCGAATCCTTCGGAGGAGGAGACCGAGGATACGTTTACGACGCGCCCGGAGCGGTCATGAGGTAGATATGGCAAGGCAGCCTGCATTAATAGCAGAGGACCGAGAACGTTGATTCGATAGCACCACTCATAATCCGAGATCTTGATATCTTCTAACCTAGCATTGGTAGCTACGCCTGCATTGTTGATTATGATATCGATTTGGAATTTCCCTGTTTTGGGGTGGGAGAAGTGGTTTTTGGCTGTGGCTATGATGTGTGCGGGACCCGTTGGGGCGCCCATGTCGGCTTGGATTACCAGACATGTTATGCCGTGTTCTTCTGTGAGGGCTTCTGAGAGAGTTGTAGTAGCTTTTGCTGAGGAATCAGAGGTGTAGTTTAGGATTAGTGATGCGCCTTTGGAGGCTAGGTTTTGGGAGATTGCTGCACCAATGCCTGTAGTTTTGTTAGAAATGAAGGACGTATGAGGCGTGCAAGGGAATGACCTCGAGATGCTCCAGTCACTATTGCGAGTTTTCCCTCTAGGGGCCTGTAGCCTCGTCCAACTCCAAGGTTTGTTGAGGGTACTCTCGTCTGTGAAGATGCCATTGTGTGCGAAATAGAATGGCCATTCCAGTAAAAAAATTTAAACTAAAACGAGAGAAAATCGAACTTCCTCTCCAAACCGTATAAGAACATGTAGGAAAAGAAAATAAAGAGTGGGAGAGTTTAAAGAGTTTGTTGAACTTCGAGGGCCATCTGTAAGCTTGACCCCGCGATCGGAAATCCGATATTGAGCCGTAGACTCACTTCTCTTGCGCACCAATCCAATCACAGAATTCGCACATCGAGCATGCGACAGCCTCCTTCTTCCCAAAAGATCCACCAACAACAGCGATCATGGATATCCGACTGCTTCACCCATCTGATATCCCGCATGTTCAACATGCCAATATCACCAACTTACCAGAAAAGTACGCCCTTTTACCCTTGCAAAGCCTTTGGGAAACGAGAAAGCTAATCTTTCAACACAGCTATTTCATGAAATACTACCTCTACCACGCGCTCTCATGGCCCCAACTCTCATACGTAGCCGTCGATGTCTCTCGACCGAAGAAGACACCTTACGATTATCCTAGGATCGTGGGATATGTGTTGGCGAAGATGGAGGAGGATCCCCCGGATGGAGTGCAGCACGGTCATATTACGAGTTTGAGTGTTATGAGGACGCATAGACGGTTGGGTATTGCGGAGAAGTTGATGAAGCAGTCTCGTATGTTTCTTTCCTCGCATCCCTACTCCTCTCCCACAGCTCTCTGGAAATCTGTTTGCAGACTTGGATCTTGGATAGAGGTAAATGATGGGGAGAACGAGTGCTGATGTTGTGGTTACAGAACGAGCAATGGTAGAGACCTTCGGCGCCCAATACGTATCCCTCCATGTGCGCGTCTCCAACAACGCTGCCCTTCGCCTCTATCGCGATACACTGGGCTTCAAGAACGAAAAGGTGGAAGCGAAATACTATGCCGATGGCGAGGATGCCTATTCCATGAAACTGGATCTGGGGTTTATTAGAGAGCAGATTCTGGATGAAGAGGAAGCAGAGGAGGATGTTGATGAGGGTGAGCCAGTTGGGGATATGGGAAAGAAGAGTGGTGAGTTGGTGGAGGTTAATGGGAAAGAGAAAGGGGGCAAGAAGAGGAAGGTTAGGGTTGGACGGGGCCTGGGTGTGGGGGAGTTGGTGGAGAGGAATGAGAGTCAGAAGCCCTAGAAGAGAGAAGGCCTGGGAAGGGAAGCATTCGTGGAGTCTAAAAGGGATGGATGGCAATATAGAGGTCATGGCCAAGAAAATGGAATCTTCGTTAACCGTCATGCAGAGGTCCAAGTGCTCTGCAAATTTCCCTGAAGAGATTCAATCCTCGTAGACTTCTAGCCGATTTCCTCTTCGATTTGAATTGTCAGGTGTGAATCAAAGACGCGGCAAATTGTGCGACAGGAAAAGGGGCTTTTGACTTTATTCTTGAATTCGATGGGCCGTAGATAGCTGTTGCTACAGCGGACCTCAACAACCCTTCCAATAAAACACATTGATCTCCTTCTTTTCGACCATTTCAATCAATTTGAACAATTCGAATTCATAAACAGCTTTAAATGCGGAGTCATTTCGTTGTGGGCATCTACACGGGTCTTGCATATGCCACCCACGCAATTCACACGAATCACAGCATTGCAACATATTATTCATACGATCAAATTTGGTAATTTTCTTTCTTATTCAACCAAATACACCGAGGCCTAGCGACCAGCAAAGCATAAAGTCACTGCCTGATACGATTTCGAGTTGAGATTATACACAACGGACGGTTTCCAATCCACCCACCATTCCATTTCCACCACCATACACCCGTGCCATTTCGAATTTATTTTCACTCGAACGGGTTGGTGTGTGTGCCCCACCAGGTGAGGAAGAGGGAGAGTCCGACTGTCTCGAAGACTGCGTGGTTTATTAGCTAAGGAGGTCATGTGAAGGATAGTTTTGGGACTTACCACGGGCAAGAGCACCAACGGCAACGGTGTCAAGAGGACGCTTCTCAGTAAAGATTTGGGCAATGAACTGGGTTACAATTAGCTTTCATAGTCACATATCCGAAGTAGCGGTTTGGGGTGTACGGCAGCGGGTAAATGTATTTTCTAAGGGAACGTACAGAAGGAGCAGAGCTGGCCATAAAGATCAAGGAACCGAGGTATGCAGCACCCTTGTAGGAGAGAGTACCAGTGGCATTGATGAGAGCACCAACACCATATGATTGGATCGCGCTACCGACGAGGGAGGTTCCCCATGCGGCGGCAGCAGAAGCAGCCTCCTTTGACTTGATGAACTCCTCCTTGGAGTTGGCAGCTTGAGCACGGTGGTAGGTGTCGCCGAAGACGGGGCCGAGGACAGCGAGGGAGGCTGCGTGGTTGAAGATCGTGCCAAGAGCAATGGCGGAGGGCTTGACTGGTGGGAGGTCTGTGGGGTTAGAAGTTAGTATTAGGTTATAATGAATGGATGTAGATGAATTAGGCTCGGGATTGAAGATGAAGCTGGAGGTAAGCTAGAGGTTTGGAGGCTTAATCGTTGCAATTATTGATACAACATGAGCTGCTGTCAATTGGGATGATGTCGTCACCAGGATACTCGAGCTTCTGCGTTAAAAATAATAGAGAATACATACAGTGAAGAGACATGATTGCGGGGTATGAGGTTCTTTGAAGAAGAAATGTATAGGTTTTCGTCGAGAACTCGTATGATTCACTTTGAAGGTTTTGTTGATGGATAGAAGACAAAGAGAAGGTAGACTTTATTTATATGAGGTGTGGTGGGGAGGTTGCTAGGGTGGCACATCAGGCCATGACGTGCCTCCCAAAGTTCTTTCCGCGTTCAAGGAACAGCAGGGATTGGACTGTATGGCATTTTCTAACCTCGATCCAAAATCGTGGCGGCAAGTGGAAGAGGATCCGGCCTGTCCAGTAATTTCCCATTGTCACGCTGAACTTGGAATTACACCAATGACGTCTTGGAATAACTTCACGAGCTTCATTTTTCAGTTTGGGGATTGCTGAATCAATACCAAGCCCTTAAAAAGGTCCAGAGCAACTCTTTCAATACTTTCCCCTTCAGAGTTTGGCGTGAGATGTCACGAGTGCAGGTATGTGGGGTAAAAGGGTATGATGTCACACAGGCAACGTGTGGCTGAAGGCTCAAAGCCCAGAAGGAGCCTGATTCACGTAATTCTTACATAATCAACGACAACTTCTTCTGTCACCACGTGACCCTCCCAATTCTCTCCCTTGTTCAACATCCGCTCATTGATTCAGAGCTTCTCAAGTCGTAGTCGCGGTTCTCTTTAATGTTAAGCTGCATCTTAAGAACTGACCTTCCCTCTGTTCTTGACCCCAAACACCTGCAGGTGTCAAACCCCACGTTCCGGAATCAACGTCCTCTATTGGCAACATTGGCGAAGCCTCGAAGTCCGCTGTTCAGCGTACATTGTTTACACGGCTGACAGAGCTCTCTCTCCGAAGGTCTTTGTCGAGGACCTGCATCGAGGATTTTGATATAACTTAGCTACTCAGACGGGATGAACTAACTCTTGTTGATGCACCATATGGCCGGGAGAGCACATCAACCACGGCGCGAAGACCTTGCGCCTCGGAGGATACTTACCTGGGGGTTGTTTAGGTTGAATTTGTTGATGTGAGTATCGTTATGCTCATCTGATCTTGCATAAAGCTTAATATATTGCAGACCCTTTCTGTTTCTGGCCACGATTGTGGTAACTTTTATGGTAATGATGGGAGAATCTAATATTCCCCAATACATCAAATACACCACCGTCACGGGTTTCTTCCAACAAGATGATCCAGCCACTGAACCAAAGGGCTTTGACTATGTAAGATATCCAAATATCTAGCAGGGAATAGGGATTGATGATATGCAGATGACGACCAACTTCGGCTTGATAGACCAAGCATATGATACAGATGCCGACTTTGACCCTGACCACACAAAGACCCAGTGGCAGAGATTCGAGAATAAAGTCTCTCGCCTAAACCATGAGAGTGGAAACAGAGTCCAATATAAAGTCCTCTACAGTCTATCTCCCTTCCACCTCTCATCTCCAATCACTAACAATTCCAGTGGGCCGTCACGGTGAAGGATATCACAATGTAGCAGAGTCCTACTACGGCACCGCCGCCTGGGACGTTCGTCCTCTCCTCCCCCCTCCTGCACCTCCACCACTGACAAAAAGACAGTGCTACTGGTCCCTCCAGGACGGCAACGGCACCATAACCTGGGCCGACGCGCACCTAACATCCGCCGGGATCGCGGAAGCCCTCAAAGCCAACACATTCTGGTCCACCCAAATCACTACTCAACACATCCCCACACCCGAATCCTACTACACCTCTCCCCTAACGCGGTGTCTCGATACCGCCAATCTCACATTCTCCAACCTCCCTTTACCTAGTGAACGTCCATTTGTTCCTACGATTAAAGAGCTTTTTAGGGAGGTGATAGGCGTACATACATGTGATCGGAGAAGTAGTAAAACGTTTATTGGGGAACGGTATCCGAGCTGGAAGTTTGAGGAGGGATTTAAGGAGGAGGATCCGCTTTGGAGGGCTACGGAAAGGGAGAGTAATGAGGCTATGGATGTGAGGAGTAGGAGGGTGCTTGATGAAGTTTTTGAGCATGATCGGAGTATGTGGATTAGTGTTAGTAGTCATTCGGGAGAAATTGGGAGCATTTTGAGAGGTAAGTTTTCCGGTTCTGGGCTGCTGGAGATGAAAGAGGAAGAACAAGGGATACTGATTTGAAATAGTACTGGGACATCGAAAGTTTAGTTTGGGGACTGGGCAAGTCATTCCAGTGCTTGTGAAGGCGGAGGTTGTTGATGGGACGAAGCCGAGTAGTACTTCTGTACCGTATTCTACGGTCTCGACGTGTGCTGCTCCTTCTGCTACATCGACACTATGAGACAATCACAGCACCGTCAGTAATAAAGTTACGCCCAGCATTAGAATGTTTCAATAGAGAAGTGTCTTGACACATTGTATTTGTACATATGATACAGACCCTATTTGGCCAAAAACTTCTGGAACGCCCCATGATCAATAGTGATATTCCCCACAGCCTTCAGCTTCTTCCTTCCCTCCTTCTGCTTCTCCAACAACTTGCGTCGTCTGGAGACATCTGCCGCATGCAGCTTCTGCAACACGTCCTTTCTAAATGGCTTTATCGTCTCCCGCGCAACAATTCGTTTCCCTGTAGCAGCTTGAATAATTACTTCAAACATTTGGCGATCGACATGTTCTTTGAATTTCGTGACCCATTGCTTACCAAGTTTGTCAACTTGAGAGGTGTGTACGATGCGAGCCACGGCATCAACGGGTTCCTTGTTCACCAAAAGCTGCATCTTAACGATATTGCTCCGTCGGAACCCGGCGTCTTCGTAGTCGAGACTTGCATATCCCTTCGTAGCTCCTTTCAACTTGCCAAAGAAATCGTCAACCAATTGAGCAAGTGGCAAATCATACTTCAAAATAACTTGCGTGGCAGTAAAGAAATTAAGCTCTTTCTGTTCTCCACGATTGCCTTCACAGAGCTCAATGACTTTTCCAAGATACTCTTCAGGCAAAGTGATCGTTGCTGAGACATAAGGTTCTTGCAGTTCAGCTACACGTTGGTGAGTGGCGTCTGTATCAGGGAAAAGTGCTGGATTCTGGATGATTTCCTCGCGACCGTCGTTCCAGATGACTTTGAAGGGGACGGTGGGTGGTGTGATGATGATGCTTGCGCCGTGTTCTTGTCGGAGACGGTCCTCGAAGACAGAACAGTGCAGCGTTCCTAGGAAGCCTAGACGCCAGCCTGCGCCGAGAGCTTCGGAGGATTCTTTCTGGAGAGTGACGCTGCGGTCGTTGAGCACAATTTGGTTGATTGAGTCTTCCAAATGTCCGTGATCGCTCTGGTCTACAGGAAATGCAGCAACGAAGACCATGGATTTGGGCTCTTCGAACCCGGGATATGGCTCAACGAGGTTTTCGGATCCGACGGTCGTGTATGTGTCTCCGCTCAGCGCCTCCTGGCTCTTCTTCATGCCTGGATTGAAGTAGATGTATCCGACCTGTCCTGCGCGCAAGGAGCTCTGACGGGTTTGGAAGGGGTACATGATCCCTACTTCTCCAACGAAGTACTTGTTGCCAGTAGCAAATGACACGACGTGATCTCCAGCCTTGATCATCCCGTCGAATATCCGTACGAGAAGTATGACACCCTTGTAATTGTCATACCACGAATCCACCAGAAGTAACCTCAGGGGCTTCTTGTGATCACCAACCGGCGCTGGGATCTGTCTAATCACATTCGGTAGAATGGACTCGACGTTGAGTCCAGTTTTCGCCGAGACGAGAACCGCATTCTCGGGTTCCAATTCGAACGCAGTCTGCATCTGTTCCAACGCTCTCGGCGCGTCCGCAGAAGGCAAATCAACCTTATTAACAACCGGCACCAAAATCAGCCCTTGAGAGAAGGCCAGGTAAAAATTAGCCACCGTCTGTGCCTGCACACCCTGACTAGCATCCACAAGAAGCAGCGCTCCCCCACAGCTCGCATACGATCTCGAGACCTCAGCCCTAAAGTCCACATGTCCCGGCGTATCCACCAAATGTAGCAGATAATCCTCCCCTTCATACTTATATATCATACTGCAAGTCTGCGCCTTAACTGTAATGCCCCTTTCTCGTTCCACATCCAACTTATCTAGAATCTGCTTATTGCCACCCGGCTCAATTGTGCCTGTCAGCTCCAGCAATCGGTCGGAGAGAGTGGATTTGCCATGGTCGACGTGTGCTACTATGCAGAAGTTCCGGAATCTTTCGATGGGGATTGCTTGGATGCGGCGCTCAAGCTCGGAGACTGGCTTGGGAGCTTGAGCGCGAAGCGTCACCGTGGTGGTGAAAGGGCGGGTTTGTTTGAGGAATTGGGATGCATATTGGGTCCGTATAGAGCTGGGTAGCCTAAGGAGTTGAAATGGACATCGCTGCATTTGTGAATCGTGAGGTTTTTGGTGTTCGATGTTGGCCCTCGAAAATTATTTGAAGATGCGCCGGAATTCGCCGTGGGGATGGTCACTGTAGCAACCCAGCGTCAACTTCAATTTTCTGGGGAGAAGAGACGACGAACATTGATTGAAATTTGGAATGTGCAAACACCAACAAGATGTCTGTCGAACGAGAGAAAGACAAATCGAAGGTTCATAAGCTTTCGCTGAAAGGTAGGTTCCTATTTGGAACTTTTGCGAGCAGTTTGCTAATGGAAGTAGGCTCTGCCAAATATGTTGCGGAATTCGTGAGCACCCCAAGCAATTGAACAGAATCCGAATAGAGCTAACAATCGCAGTTTCAATATTCCATAAACACAATTCTGTAAGCCTCAAATATTTACCTCTGGATCTGCAAATTCTAACTTCATCCCAGATTCCAACGCGGCGTCTACCCCGCAGAAGACTTCACAGCGTACGTTCCCCCTTCAACAACTCGAAAACACAACTCACACGTCTGCAGCGTCAAGAAATATGGCCTCACAATGCTTGTATCATCCGACGACCAAGTCAAAGCCTACATCAAGAAAATTATGTCTCAACTCGATAAATGGATGATCGGAGGCAAAATCTCCAAGCTTGTGGTGGTGATCACAAGTAAAGATACCGGCGAGCATGTCGAGAGATGGCAATTCGACGTGCGTCCCCCTTCCCACCCCCAGCCCTTCACCTTGCTAAAGTACGAATCCGCAGGTCCAAATATTCTCCAAACCCTCCTCGAAAAAATCCTCCTCCAAAAAGGCCGCCGACAAAGAAAATGCCTCTCCCACCGACGCTCTACCCGCTCCCACTACCGAGAAAACCGAGCCAGAGATCCAAGCCGAGATCCAGTCTATATTCAGGCAGATTACAGCGAGTGTGACGTTTCTCCCACAGTTGGATGGCGATTGTACGTTCAATGTGCTGGTGTATGCGGATGCGGACAGTGAGGTGCCGATGGAGTGGGGTGATAGCGATGCCAAGGAGATTAAGAATGGAGAGAAGGTGCAGTTGAGGAGTTTTAGTACGAATAATCATCGGGTTGATACGTTGGTTAGTTATCGGGTTGGTGAGTGATGGGAAGGGGGTTGGGAATGAGGTGGATGGGAGTTTGGAGGGAGTTTGGGGTTTTATCCGTGTATTATGATAATGGATTTGCAGGCTCGCAAGAGGCTCTTCGGCTTTCAAGGGTTTCAACGTGGTGGAAAGTCCGGAACTTCAAATGTGCAGATAGCTCAACTTGTAAACTTGAGCTGGAGAGGTGTCTAATAAATTCCCCCCTCATAGTACATCTATCATACAACCATACATACACACAATATAAGTACAGATTTCGTTCATTGGAACAGAAGGTAGACTATTTCCATTCCAGCGCAGGGTAATCACTCCTGTAAGATCTTTGCAGTGGCACAGCAATCGCTCCCTGGAGCTTCCAATCAAGTTTTGCCCATTCATGTCTTGCTCGAACGTTGCGCCAGGCCCGATCTCGTTCCCACGCTTCCTCCAACATCTCCCCAAAAGGTCGCGTCGGAGCCCAGTGTTGAAAGACTTCGTAATCGCGGTCGAGGAGCTTTTGGATAGCCAGATGTCGTGTTCTTTTGTTCGTCGAGTGCATTCCTGATGTACGTTCAACCTCTTTACGTTCAAGCTCAAGTCCAGAGGTTTCGCCGTCGCTGGGAATTGCCGGAAAGTATGTTGATGGGTGATCATAGACGTTACTGATGATGACGATACCGGCTTGTTGCTCCCACGTGCCATATTGCGATGGTTCTGAGCTTGAAGTGTCGTTGGCAGCGTTCTTCAAACTTTGATAGACTAGCATCCTCATCCGACGTGTCGTAGCAGCATTCAAGCATGCATATTTCCATACCACCCTCGCAAGATTGTAGCTCCTTGATCGCCAGGCCAGCTCGAATAGAGCGTGATAAGTCGTTTGGTCTGGTTGGATGGGAATGAGAGATGGGAGCCTCTTCATGATCTCGATGGCGCCACCCACATTTGCTGCTTGTTTGCAGTGATTCAGGATCGTGTTAATTGAGACTTGGTCGATTTGGACGTGTCGAGCTGCCATGGCTTCGAGAAATTCCCAGCAACGGGATATCAGATGGCGAGCTCCAAGGGCATGGAGAACACGATTGCCGCTGTTGACCGTAAGCCACTCATATCCGTAGCGGGAATCCATATACTGAAGGAATTTCTCTTGGCTTTGGCCTAGGTCCAGGGAGGCGGAGACTTCTTGAGTGATCAGCTGTTCGCAAACGCCTCTCAAGACTGATAGATGGGCCAATAGTCCCTTCTCTTTCATTGCCGCCACAATGTATGATTTTATACGAAAATCGGTGTTGGCCATCAAGAAAGCAAGCCATGTCTGGCCATTGGGTGAGATGCCTCGTTTTAGCATTAGATGCAGAATGAAGTGGAAATTGTGCAGATCTTCGTTCTTTGCGGCGCCCCGTAACATGATATTGAAGACTTCTGGGTCCATCTGTATCCCCATCATTTCCATGTGTACAAAGGTAACCCTGGCATCCGCTATATGGCTCGTTTTCATAAAATAATCCAGCGCTGTCTTGCAAGCTGTCCGAGTCATCGAGGATTTGCACTCCGGATCGGTGAGAATTTCCCGCAAAATTTTGACAACTGCCTTAACATGGTCCTCCTCTTTCTTGTACAATAAATGATGCATATGATTCGGCAGCCGTATGGAGGTCAGGTTGTCCACGTAGTCGGCAAACGTGCGAGTCGTCCATTCCGATGGTCTTGGAATCTTCTCAGCCCTGGTCACATGCATCGTGCCGCGTCTCTTAGATCGAACAATGCGAGGTTTTGCATCACTGTTGAGCTCATGATCTGAGTCGGTTGTTGGCAGTGAAGTTGAGGCTTCAGAACCTGCAGATGAGAGCACTTTTGGCCGAGCCTTTATCTTCGAACCCGGAGCAATCCGCATGACTGCTGCAGCAGTTTTGCTGATGGCTCTGGCAGGTCCGGAGAGAAGAAACTCATTAAAATGCTCCGTAATTGAATCTCGATTCGTCAACTCAACAGAACAGCCATATCTCTCCGCAATATCCCACATGTTATCATCAACGCCATGAAAAAGAGTCCCAACAGCACTCTCAGGCACCGAGATGTAGACTGCCTTACGAAGCCACTCGCTATTCTGAGGTGTGTTTTTTCGTAGATCCGCAAGGATTACACGCCAATCCGGTATCCAGCTTTGTTTTTGCTCCCTCCCCTCTGCTTGGTATTCTTTACGAACAGCACTTTTTGAAAGTGCACTGATCTTGGCTTGCTCCCAGTTCCGAAGAGCCTTACGGACTTTGTTTCGAACAGCTTCAATTTTCTTGAAAGGCTGATGTACACCAGTCTTTGGCAACGTAGAGTATAATCGGATCTTTGTGCCTGTCGATTCTCGATGGATCTCAAAATTCCCTGTGGTCATCAATGTGCCTTCTTCCGCCTCAGGCTTTTCACCGTAGCTCTTGTCATTGGCGGTTTGGCCAGAGACTACATCTTGCTCGTTTTCAGTAGGGTCGGTCTCGTGAGGAGTATCGACGCGAGTTCCACTTGTGGTATTGGATGGGATTGTTGAAAGAGTCGTGTAGTTTCGAATAGATAGGATCGAAGGTCTGCCATTTTGAACGAAGGTCGGATCTGAAGCTGTGGTTGAGGAACTCTTGATCCATCGGGGGTAGAGGAAGAGTAAAGGTTCCCTGGGAGTCGAGGCGAGACTGGCGACAATTGCGGCCTTGCCTCGTTTTGTAATGCGACTTCCCAGGGACATTCGCTATGATATCGTCATTTTTCGTATGGTGTTATCGCTGTGAAATACTTCAAGATCCTGGAAGCTTCAAGGAATTTTATTTCGGCTGCAAGAATTTCCGATCCGCTGGTCACGTGTGGTACTCCTGAACCATCCGTCCAGAGCCGTCCACTTGCTCCGCTCTACCTGTATATTCATCTTGATGTACTTGGCTTTTCTACTCAGAAAGTTTCCTGTGAGGCCGTGAAAATCCTCCAGCAGGTGGGCTACCAACACTTCAACTGTGTGATTCAAAGGACAAGTTCATTCAAAATATTTCGATGTCTCTTACATGCTCTTATGCCATCCTCTTGAGCTATCCATAAGCCCCTCCCTGCCTACGAAACCAATTATGATAGAAAAGTCTCCATAATATCCGACCAAGACATACCAATCAACCTCGTAATATCAATACATCATTCACTTCATCGCTGGGAAATCCTGACACCACATTCAGAGCCAGTCCTCGAGCTCTCAGGAAAAACCATACATCTCAAAGAAATACTTCTCCTCTTGGAACTTGTAATCAAACCCATAGGATAGCTATCTGACCGATGGCCATGCTAATTAGTGCAAGAGTGTCGGATTAATCCGCAAGATTGTCCATTTGTCGTGGATTTCAGAGTCTGATGGTGAAAGCATGCGGCGGAACCAATAGATTGCTGTCTGATCGCCGAAGCTCTTGTTACAATCTCGACTGTGTGAGAGGACCCTCTGTATGCAGCTTCATTTCGACCATCTTTGTCTGGATTGGGGAAGATGCACCATGATGTGGTGTAGGGTGATGCCTCCCAGCCACCTCCGCCGAGGTTTCGAAATCCGCAGAGCCGTGAAGCGACGTTGGACGATTCATGTCAACTGCCTCTACTGAGGGCTCAACAGCCTCCGAGGACCTGACAGTCTCTTTGTCTTTGTGTGGTTGAGGGCTGTTCGTGCCAACTAGCTTCGCTGGTGACTCGATAAGCTCTGCCTCGTGATGCTGAGGTCGTGTATTCTTATATGTGATCTCTGGCCAAACTGGAATAACCGCTGCGTTTTTGTCAGCACCATTCGTTCCATGTCTGTCTTCTGTGGAGCCGGTGGACTAGTGTGATAAAGGGCCGTCTATGTCAAGTACCTCCGCCGGCGGCTGACATGCAGTTCATCGTGATATGTGGACGGGCCTTTGCGCGAACTGCCTCTGGCTGCATTGGAATACCCGTTGCGTCACAACGTTGTATGAGACTGCTCATTCCAAGAATCGGACTTGAACGCCGTGCTAAAGATTGAATGTGATAGATAATGCGTCGAGAGTGTGATATGCCATCACTGACGCAGAAAATATGTGCGATCACCAACGCCGTAAGGGGCAAAATGATGTGACGTTGTTGGTTCAGCATTGTGTAAATGATAGATGCTTTAATTAAGAAAGTAGCAATCCCGTATAATAACTTCTAAAAATATATTGAACTAAGGGGTGAAGGGCGCATTCCGAATCACCACATTGAAAGAGGGGTAGCCAGCATCCCGGGCAAGTACTGCCAAGCACAATTACTCCGGTTCAGCTTTCCAGGATCCATGGACCTTCCTAGACTCGCTATCTTCGGTGGCATGATTCTTTCCCAAAGGATTAGGAGACTGAGCTGCTTCTGTATGGCAACTGGCGTAGTCAGTACCTCCACTGGGAGAGAATGGGAAGCACAGATTAAAGCTTCGAGGGAAAAGGTGGAATACATCAAAGTAAAAGCTTTTAAGTACGCTTGCCGTAAGGAGAGCTGGGCGAAATCGTTTGGTATTATACACCTTCGTAACCATGTTCGTGTCAATTCACCCAATCGTCCTATCATCATCCCAGGCTCTGGTATCCCGCAATAAACGATTACTTTCCACCGAACCAGGAAGAGATGCCGCTCTTGGCCTTGGCAGCACCTTCCTCAACCTTGCGGTCCGCTTCATCGATCTTCTTCATTGTGGTATTGGCAGCATCCTGGCGGTATTGATCGGCCTTTGCGAGCTCTGCGCGAGCTTTGTCGGTCTGATAGGGGGGAAGTTAGCGATAGCTCTTAACGATGTGGCGTGATTTGGAGAAGCGGGGCAACGAGGTCGAGACAATTGACAACAACACAACATGTGTGGGAAAGGAGCAGGGGAACACTCACAGTAGCATCAATCTTCGCCCCAGCTTCAGAAGCCCACTTCTCACCCTCGTTCTTGGCTTGAGTGGTTCGGCCTGGGATCTGGTCTTGGACTTTCGCAGACGCCTTAGAGACATCGGCTTTGACAGAGTTAATATACTTCCTTGGGCACACGAGTCGAATGTAACGTACCCTCAAATTGCTTCTCGGCAACCTTTGGGTTACCTCCTGCAGTGTAGAGGTAGTAACCAACGCCGCCCGCAGCAGCGACACCAAGGTAAAGGGTAAGGTTAGACTTCTTTTGTTGAGCCATTGCGTTTGATTTGAGAGAGTAACGTGAGGGTTTTACGAGAGCTGTATTGAGTGCTTGTTGGATGTGGGATTTGGATGGAGGTTCAAGGTTGAAGTTGCCTGACCGAAAGGAGGGGAATAAACATGGCATACATGATGAGGACCGCCATAATGAGCAGGTGCTATGGTGATTGGCTGATGTTCTCCAAGCTCTTTGCTACCCCATACTGTACAACGTCATTGGGTTTTGCTAATACGGAACGGGAAAAGCTCCGTAAAGTCACCAAATGTGGCTGGTGAGACCGCCCCGCCCGTCCGTTATGAGAACAGTGCGCAAGGAAATGTCGATCATTTGATTAGCGGTCCGTCATATGGTTCGAAAATATCTGAATGATTCGGATTGATAAGTAGTTTGTACTACTTCGTGACGTTGACCTTGGTAAGTCTGCTCTCCTCATACCTGCCTATTCGAATATTCGTACCACAAGATATATTTCAGTTCCACAAAAGCAATCAATGCAATTATCGGACGACGACTGCAGATACTTGACTTTACTGTCCCGTGACGGAACCCCTCCAGCCTCGACAAGTGCAGTTGCTCAAACGATTTGAACAACCCCAACCAGGCGGGGCCAGTCCCTTTTGCGGCAATGCTCTCTCGTTGAGGGGAAATGTCTCTCCTGCATTCTTCTAAACGTCGGCCTTCCCCTTTAAGAGACGTCGATTACGACCATGAAATCAACCTCGTCGATCATACGAGAAGCCACTCTGAGAGCCCGCAGCCTAGTTCACCAGGAGTTCTCACAGATACCTCGTCACGACGGCATAGCGATACTCCTCTCCGAAAGCATACCTCCACATTACGGAAAGAAATAACGAAGCGGAAGTTCTCGAAATATCAGGATCGTCATTTGGGTGGATCAGATGACGCACAAGCGGACGAGTCGAGGCCTGATGAGGAAACCGTAGAAGAAAGAGGTCGTACCAGAGGCAGTTCTGCCAGGAAGGCAAAGCAGAATGAACCGGAGTCTGCGATAGACATACTGTACGAGAATCAACGAGGATGTTTTTTGTGTGGAATTCCACTCTTTTCTGGAAGGGCACTGGGCAACCTTGATCCTCCACCTTGGACCAACGAAGCTCAGAAACCGAGTGCTACAGATATCACCAATGCCCAGGTGCCAGATCCGTCGTGGGAATGGGCTTGGAAGGAATGGTCCGTCAACCACCAGGAAGAGGTTGATGAGGATGGTTGGGAATACTCGTTTGCCTTTTCGAAGAAATGCTCGTGGCATGGACCTTCTTGGTGGAATTCTTTCGTTCGACGAAGAGCTTGGATCCGAAAACGGGTGAAGAAACACACTAACTATTGCGTCCCGGAGGCCCATATACTGAACTCCGACTATTTCACGATACGTCCGGCTCAGGACAGGAGTAGGAGCCGTGCGTCGACTATGGATGGAAGTGCGAAGAATAGATACAGCGCTACCCAGCTGGCGAAGCGTGGTATGGAAGATGATATTGTCGTGGAAGATATCCGTGATATTGAATCACTCATGCAAACACTAAAGATCTGTCGAATTGATCGAGAGAAGATGGAGGCTGTTGAATCCTTCATTGAGCATGGCGGTGACGAACTATACCATCTCAGAGAGAGGATGCATGACATCATGGGGCTGTTCATATTTCAAGCTTCACGGCGACTTCTACTCTCCCATCTCATGAAGATCTACAACGAGGCGGTCGATGAGCAGAAGAGGAATGCAGCTTCCGGGAAGGAACTAGATCCTGCGAAGCAGCGAAGGCTCGACAACCTCGAAGCTGCGCTCCAACATGCCGATGAAGAAGTCAAGAAGCTGGAATACTGGAGTGATGTTAAGGATATGGCTGAGAAAGGCGAAACGAAGGGAGCTGTTGGTGAGTCTCAAGGATGGGACAAGACATGGGTTGGTCTGGATGATAGTGCTCCAAAGGATGTCATCTCAGATAGAGATCTTCCTGGTGCAGACGACTGTAAGAAAGGAGAGGGTAATGGCACGACTATTTTGGATCCGAAAAGGGGCAAAGAAAAAGGAAAGGGAAAGGCAAAGGAGTAGCATCTCAAGCATGACATTTTAGATACCTAGGCGTTAGATACATTGCATCGTGGCAAGCAAGCATAAATATAATGTTGTACCCGAGTCCCTTTCTCAATCGTTCAAATCTTTTCATCTCTGTACCCTTTTCTCGTTCGCTCAGATCTTTTGAACCATTCAAATGCATAAACAAGTTTGAATCCGCAACATCTTGCTTTCTACGCCAAGATACCGGAGCTGACTTAGAAATTGGCACGAGGGAGGAAAGGGATGCCAGATCTGTACACAGACTGCTAACAAACGTCACGCAAGGTTAAAAATCTCTACTCATCCTCGCTAACTCCCCGACAGCCCTGCCCATCTCTAATGGCCTTCCCACGACAGAAGCAAAGAGAAAGCAGCACTACATCTACAACCAGGACAACACGGATTATTCCATGGAGGCCTCGCAGCATTCGTATTGCCCCCCTCCGCACCTCCCGAACCCAAAACCCCGGGAGCCGAACCCCCAGCCATCCTCGCCAAGCACAATCCATAGTACACATATAGCACGGCTGGCCGGCCTCAAACCAAGCAAGATCTTGGTCACCGATAAGTCCATCGAGGTACAAATCAGAAGCAAGATCCGGATCAAGGCCACAGCAGCCTTCACCGTGTACTTCGGAGGCAAGGTCTAGATCATCGATGATAGTGCCGCAGCGGTAGAGCTCTAAGGCTAAGAAAGCGGCGTTGCATTGGCAGCCTGGACAGCGCAAGTCGTTCCAGGGACAGGGCGGTTGGAGTCGGAGTTGTTTTGTTGGGGGAGAAGGGGGGGATGGGAGTTGAGTTTGAGGTGGAAGGGCTTGTGAAGCCGCGGGCTGAGAGGTGGTTGTGGGTGGGGTTTGCACGGTTGCGGGGCTCTCTAGATCGGCTCTCTCAACTTGCTCTTGTGGCATGATGGTGGATGATGAGGCCGAAGTTGCTGGCGTATTGGACGGCTTTTGTTTTCGTATTACTTCCTTGCTTGGGCCTACCATTTCAATTTGACTTGATGAGTAATTTCAGTGGAAGTTTGAAAGTGAGGAATAGAAGATGCTAGAGAAATAAGGTTAGGCATTATAAAAGACATGAAGTTGAAGCTTTGGACTGTTGTTGCATGATTCATAGAACGCCGCTATCCTCAATCACTGAATTGAAACATGAAGTGGAAAGCTTTCCCCAAACCTTTGGATTCCTCACGATCTTACGGACTGGAATGAATCGCTGGAGGAGCTGTGAATGAATTGACGATTAAGATTTTCAAGTTGACAGCATCCAAGAAGTACCAAAGGAAAGGTAGAAGACTTCCGAGCCTATTCTTTGGCCATCACCAGACTTTGACAGCTTTTCATATCTTTCCCGACTTCTCGCCGTTCAGTGTAAACACCAAGCCCTCATCCGGCCCGACTCCGCCCTTGTAGAGCTTTTCCCATCCTTTGCCAACCGCTTCCATACCTTCTCCCCAAACCAAACGCAGCCCGTGAAATCCGCCTCCTTCTTTGTGCGACTTCCATTCCTTCAAGAAGTCCTCAAAATACTTCTTCTCACCCAGAATCTTCATTGCCTGAGATCTCAATCCCGAGGCATTGACCTGGATCATCATCGAGGTCGCTCGAGTCATGAATTTCTCAATCGTCTTTTCGGGGGTATCTGCCACAACCTCGCCTCCTACACCCAGGTATATGATATTCCTGTAAGTCTGCTTCAGCTTCTCCGCCCATCGATTGGCAGCAGCACCTCTGGATCCAAAATCACAAATGACGATCTTGGACTTTGCATTCAGACCCAGCTCAGCCGCGAGATCAGTTGTTGAATCCGCATCATATTTGAGGATTTTGTCATACAATCCGGTTCCCTCCGTGAATGCTCTGGAAGAGTCTGAGCCCACGGCCACTACCAGGCCAGGCTTGCTCCTCGCAGGACGTGCATGCTTCAATTCATGTGCAAATGCAAGAGCCGTCTTACCGCTAGCGGCAAACAATATCATAACGGTGTCGGCGCCAATCTGCGCATCCTCGGGCTTCCAAGACTTTACAGACTCATCTCCGCCCAGCCCTGTCCCGGGTTCCGCCAGCTCTTTAGGATCCCAAGCAAAGATGAACCGATTCATCATATATCCGGTCTCAAACAGAACTTGATATAGAGAGTCTATGCCTTGGCTCTGCTTCTCCTCAGGGGTAGTTGCTGGGGGGTAGAACATATATCGATTGTAGATGGGCATCAACTTCGATCTCCCCTCACTGATCTCGAAGAATTGTCCTGGAACGGTTTTGCTGACTTCAACGTGCATGTCAACTGGCAAGGTTCCAATGGGAAGGTAGCCGTACATTTGTGTTCCCACCGGAATCTTTGAAGCATCAGGACCAGTGACTGTGCTTTCCAGAACAGTTCCATAGCCCCATGCGGAGATTCGTCCAAAGGAGTTGGGGTCAGAATACTCTGCTGGAATGGAAGAAGGAAGAGGATGAACGTCCCACCAGCCGAGCAAATGACCGACGCGAGCATAGGTTAAGTTGTTTGTAGTGAGCGACATGATAGTGGTACTGATGCGGAGGGATGAAGGAGCTAGAGGTTGGAGGGGGATGGCAGCGGGCAATGGAACGAGGTGTTGGTCTTCATAATTTCGCTTGGAGAGTACTTGAATGACTGGTACCGAGGCCATTTTGATTTTGGATACAGTGGAATCTCAACTCAAACTGAAGTTCGATGCAAGGAAGAGTGGTCTCGAAGCAAATATTTTGGAGACTGAAAGCGATATTTACGTGATTGCTATGGACATGGGTGGCATGGGTGGCATGGGTCCAGCTCCGTGGTCAGCACTAAGGCACTCGGTGCTTGTCATTGACCCGAAGATATCGAATGCGGACGAAGCTCAGTTCATGATGAAAAGATAACAAATTAAATGGAGGGCGTCGTAAAATTAATGCTATTCGATGAGACGTCTGCTGTTTACCATATACCATTGATTGTAAGTCTGCCCAATGAAAATGAAATCAATATCGTGACCTGAATGCCAACTTCACCTTCAGAGAACATGAGGCTGTGAGATCGACGATCATCATGTACCATC
This sequence comes from Gamarada debralockiae, assembly GCA_002803225.1. Lineage (NCBI taxonomy): Eukaryota > Fungi > Ascomycota > Leotiomycetes > Helotiales > Hyphodiscaceae > Gamarada > Gamarada debralockiae. The sequence continues at coordinate 95,228 of NXFV01000633.1, read as the reverse complement.
GTAACTCTCATCAAATGGGACAGCGAACAAAAACCATTTGTGCTAGATGCGGGCATTTTGGACATGATTTCGTTGCGTGTCAAGATCACTGAGACTGGGAAGCGAGAACAACCAATACCAAAGCTCACAAGGCAAGAGCTGAAATAAAAGACAGCAGGTATCGCAGCAAAGAAGAACGTTGCAGATAAAGGGGATATCTTCAAGCACGATGCTCCAAACTCATGGGACGTTCGGGAAGGCTGAAGATGGGCGACTTTCACGAAGCGATATGTCCCCGGTCACCTTGGCTCAAAAATGGAGAATCATTGAGGGCAGAGAACACTTTTTGGAAGTTGCGAGCTGGTTTCCCGAAGGGGTCTTTTGCTCGAGATCCTATCCTCAAAAAATCTAAGTCGACACAAAACTCGCTAAAGCATGTCGTGCCCTTATCTTCGCGTGGGGGCCGCTTTATCAACCCGGCAAGGCCAATATCAAAAACTCCTTTTGGAAGCCAGCACCTTCTTATTCTCGTATCGATATGCACACCATGTGAGCTTCTAGCCAAAGCCTTGAAGTTGCGAAAGACCCCTCCCGATAAATCTTTCGCAAAGAATTCTTCGAGTATGAGACCAGGCAGGATCAAACTTGCCACGACCTCTTTTGACTCTCTTCAACCCTTAGACTTTTCGAAAAGGGATTGATTGAATCACGATTTCAGGCTTTACGATGCCGGCCCCACTGTCAAGATCCAATTCTTGCGTAGACATTGACTTCACACTGCGTCGCAAGTTCAAGAAGACCTCTTTCAGGTAACGAAATCAATGGCCGGCCTGGATACAATGGTTGACCCATTCCAGACCTCTGCAACGCGAAGTCATCGTTGCTGCACTGGAAAAACAAGACGTCTTTGTCCAGGCGGCTACCTCGTTTGGGAAAAGCTTATGCTTTCAACTACCCGCGGTGATTGATCACGGAAGTAGGCATTTGCCTCTGCGTTCAAAGTTGCTACGAATACTAACATATTTCAAGTCACGATTGTCATTTCACCGCTCTTGTCGTTGATGGTAAGTGTGCTTCCCTCGTTTGAAAGCTTTTCCTGACCTGATTTAGACCGATCAAGTAAATGCTCTCCGCGCTGCGGACGTTGCAGCCGGTACCATCAACAGCAATACTCCTTATGCGGAAAGGCAGTTTCTCATGAAAGATTTGGCAACCGGCCATCCTCTCACACGACTCCTTTATGTTACGCCAGAACAATGTTCAGCGGACAACTTCCGGAAGCATATCAAAGTTGTCCATGAGCAGGGAGAACTTGCCCGCATTGCTGTTGATGAGGCGCACTGTATCTCTGAGTGGGGCCATGACTTCCGCCCTTCCTTCAAAGAATTGCGCTGGTTTCGAGACAACTTTCCAGATGTCCCAATTATCTGCCTCACTGCGACTGCTACCCTGCAGGTTAGACTGGATGTTATCAGGATCCTTGGAATGTCCGAAGAAAACCTCAAGATCTTTACGATGACAACAAGCCGAAAGAATTTACACTATGAAGTAAGATTCAAATGCGATGAGGAGGACCATTACAAAGACTTCAGGCGTTGGATCAAAGAGGTGCACAAACGCCGCGCAGAAGATTCAGAACGTCGAGCTGAGCTTGAGCGCAAAGGAGAACGCCTTGACAACGTTTCCGGAATCATCTACACACTTTTCAGGCAGGACTGCGAGAACCTTGCTGCCAAACTGCGTGCCGATGGCATTGGAGCAAAGCCTTATCATGCAGGGCTTCGGAATGACGAAAAGAACGAGACGCTGAACCGTTGGGTCAACAACGAGGAAGGTTATGATGTGATAGTTGCTACCACGGCCTTCGGCATGGGTATCGATAAAGAGAACGTTCGCTTTGTGGTTCATTGGCAACTTCCAAAGTCGTTTGAGGGCTTTTACCAGGAAGCTGGACGTGCAGGTCGTGACGGCAAAGCTAGCATATGCATTATGTACTACAGCCGCGAGGATCGGGATCGAGCAGTCAACAGGATCACTAGAGACAACAAAGAAAAGTCTAACCTAGAAGCCAGGGTGAAAAGCCTAAAGGCCCTGATTGACTACTGCGAAGACACAGATACCTGTCGACATAGCCTGATCTGCAAGTACTTTGGCGAAAAGGAGGTCCCGGAATGCAACTATGCTTGCGATTGGCACAAAGACCCAAAGGGCCTGAAACGAGCGAAGCTTAATGGACTCCAGAGTGAGGAGTGGGTGAGCACACAACGAGACCTAGGTCATTTTGACGATGGATATGAAGGATATGATTGAAGGTTTGGCTTTTTGCAAGCAGCACAGTCCCGCGCTTGACAATTGCATAGCAGTATGTAAGATATCTGAAAGCTTCTTCGCACGATCACCCATTCATGGTTAGAGTAGTGATTGCTCGTTAGCAAAGGCGCTTTGTCTCAATAATATTGCTGCCATGCCTCTCCACAATTTTGCGGTGGCCCTTAGGGCTATATATTGATGGCTTCCTCCCACCATGGATTAACATCAGTTCATCACACACTTACATCGAACACTCAACACGTCTCCTCTGAACAACCCAAAGTTCCTCCACACCTCCAAGCAAATTCAATACTTTCAACAGCCTTTCCCAACTTTCACTCCAACAATCAACTTCACAGCGCCTGGGCCAACTATCACTGAGACCTACCCGGTTCGCGACGCCCACTTCAGCAGCAAGTACCCAACCGCCAACGGCTCCACATATTCGGGTGTTTCCGACTCTGAGCTCATCGGCCACGCTGTGCAAATCCTCCAGTGCAGGAAGAACTAAGGCTACCAGGCTTATCAACCTACTTGCGAGTTCTTTTTCTTCATCCCCGCTCCGGTCCATCCGTTCAACCCAAGGAGCCCGAGAAGCCCAATGACACCAAATTCTCCATCCGCGTCAAGCTCTAACAAGGATTGCCACAAGTCTGCCCACGAGATCGTCCGGATCAACGCCGGCGCCTCCTTCGGCGAGCTTTGCCAACACCTTAGGCGCCACTTCAAGAAGTTCAATAAGTTGGAAACCAAGTACAAGGTTAACCTGCATGGAGCCGTCTGGGGCGACGACGACAAGATCGTAGGGTCAAGGTCATGTATACTAGCAGCAACCCTTGGGATGTCGGCGGCGACGGTATCGGCGAGACCACCCTTACGGAGGAGAATTGCCAGCACGCTTTGGAGGTGTTGAAGAAGTGGGAGGGCCGTGACTTCTTGCGCGTTGTCATTGCTCGTCCTCCCACTCCCCCTTTCGACGAGTAAGCTGGCTCGGATGGGGTTCGGGTCTTGGCAAGAGATCGGGGATCGCTGCTTTGGGAGTTCCTGACACCTGTTCCCTTATGTAGTTGAGACTCCTTGTCTCTCTTTTTGTACCATCAGTGATCTGTGATAGATCTGGAATAGACAGCTTTCAATGACATACTTTTGTCACTGCTTTGCTTAAAATTATGCCTTGCGCTCTGGTGATTTGCTTCATTCCCATTCCTCTATTTGGTGACTGGATAAAGAGAAAACCCACTGATCAGCCCTCGTCTCACTGTGGCCATTTCCTCATTCCTTCGTCATCTTGTAATCGGGTATTGTTCTTCATGAAAACAAATGAAAATGTGTGTTCGTTCCTCATCAGGCGTCAGAGCTACGTGACTCGCTGATCTCAGCAAAGAAATTGTAAGTACTCCCTAAAATGCTAAGGCCAACTCCCTTCTTCGCTCGAAACGCAATTCCCTGTATGCAAAGAAGCATCGTAAGCCCAGGTAAAGTAACCAGACCAACCCCGTCTCTCGCTTTGCTCCACGCCATCTTATGCTGTGAAAAGGTAAAAGGAAAAGAAACAAGAGAAGAGAAATCCATAGTTCAAACAAGAATCCAACCACTCCATCCCACCATCTGCGATCCAACCTCGTCGAAATCCAACACCCTCTCAGTATTCACCCTTCCTCATCATCGGACCGCTTTTACAATCCCTATGAGGTTGCTCACCCCTCAATCTCCACCACAGATAATTCTCCACAGTCTTCTTAGCAAGTACCTTCACCCCCTTCTCCTGCTGTCTCATCTGCAACATTACCTGTTCCTTCGGCATTCTCTTCCCCTTCATAAGGCCGTCCTTATCTTTCTCCTCTCCCCACCACTCCTTATCCGCCTTTGCAACCTCAAGCACCTTCTCGACGATCTGTGAAAATCTCGGAGTTAGCAATTGCTCGAAAGAGTTGAAAAATTAGAGCTAAGGCGGTTCCATGGGTTCGAGACATTCTCTCTGCTCGAAAGATATAGTCTTTAAAAGAGATTGTGCTCTTGAAACTTGCGAACCCGCACAGAATAGGAAAAGGAGTGTTCAGAGAAATACATACTTTGTCAGTCAGCTGTGTGTGCTGCGGAACTCGGCAATTCTTCCACCAACGACTTTCACTCTCGTACAAAAACTTCTTGTCCAGCGGTGCAAGTAACTTCGCGACGTTATCAAGAGGATGGCCACTGAAGAGCAAATATTGGATGAGGGCTTGGCCCGCGAGTTGGGAACGGGGACGGTGAAGAACGTTTTGTGTTTGGTCGTAATCCGATGATGCATCGCTGTCGATATCCACCTCCCCTTCATCTTCAGTTGCGTAATCAACGCCCTCCATTGCCGCAGCTCTCTCAAACTCTTGATCGATCATATTGACGAAACCTATTAGCTCCCTCTTATGATTACGGCCCTTCTCAATGAGTGGCATGCTGTAGTAAGCAGAGCGATTGTTGGTCCGGTCGAATATCTTAGTGCAGCCAGTGCCAGGAGCAATGTGAAAGCCAGTGTACGTGCCAAGCAAATTGCGAAGGTCTTTGTGGAGATATTTGTGCTCGGCTTTAGGATCCTCGTCTTCTGGTCGTCCAAAGATATCGCCTTCATCTTCTTCGTCATCACCATATTCGGAGCCAGTGGGTGTTGGTGGTGGAACGGTGTAAAGAGGGTTGGCGTAAGTGATTGTGTCGGTGCTTTTTCCTTGGAGTTCCTTGAGTTGGCGGGTTGTGAGCACAATGAGGTTGTGTTCGTGGTACTCTGCAATCTGATCCTCAGTCCATTGACCTATTTCCACGTGCTTGAATTCATTGAGGTAGACGGGATCTTGTCCTCTGCTGTCCCAGACTTTGTGTGGTGGCTTCTTCCGGAAGTTGAGTCTCTTGACTGAGTCCACGATGTTGGTCAAGGTCACTGACTTCTCGAGAACACGCTCCATCTTGGTTGGAAGGCGGCCGTAAACAATCGCTGGGTTGTGTTCGTAAACGACAGGTTCCTCTTTCTCCTTTCCTTTCTGATCTCGCTTTCCGACTGGAAGGTGGGCGGCCTGTTCGAGGATCAACGCAAGAGATTTGGTGGACTTCGTGACAGAGTGCTTGACTTGGTGATATCGACGAACGGAAGCTGAACGCTTGGGAGGGTCAGGTTGAACGATGAAGCCCAATTCGTCACCTCTCATAACCTCTTGGCCATAGGCATATGAGACGAAGTTCAACTTCTGATTTCCGTCCCGGACGGTCAAGTAACCTGCGTTGTAGTCTTCAATTTGCAATTGCGCGTTGCCGAAAATGATCTTCTCGCCTGGCGCGTCACTCTCCTCTTTGCCTTGGCCTTTCACATCTCGTGGTTTCTTCTTGGACAGTCTACACCGAATTCTGGGTGGGGCGGAGCTTGTCATGTTGCCTTCTTTGGGTTACGGTGAGAATTATGGCGTCGTTCGCTTCGACGGAATAACTCAGGGGTTCAGGGGAGAAATGTGGGAGTGGAGATCTGCCGAAGGGATTCGAGTCGTTAGTTTGAGAACGTAAACAAAAAGTCGCAATCTTACCGATCGAGTAAACCTGGAGTTGATGAAGGGCCTTGAAATCGCTTCTGATTCCGCTCTTTAGCAAAGGTGTTGAGCAAAGTTGCTCAATGCTATTGTGCTGTGGTGCTATTGTTGCTCTTAGAAATTGACGAGGAAAGAGTGAATACGGGAGTTTCTAAACATACCAATGGTGGACACAAGCGGCGAATGTTCACTTTTGTCTGGAGTTGCGCGGATGTCAACACGCGAGGGAGAGTTCCGTACACACAAGCTTGGTCGCATCTGTCAAGTTACGCTGCCCAGGCACTTTTGTCTTTTGGATGAGAAAGCAAAAGTGGACTTGGAGGTGGTCCTCCAAATCTCTAATTTCTATGAGCGATTGAGCAATCTAATGTTTGGGGAGCAAGGGTAAGAGCAAAGGTAACTGACGAGCCTATCCATTTTACCTCCTTCGCCTATAGAGGATCCATAAATTGGCTCCGGAGAAGGCCAAGAGTTTTGATAGGAGATACAATCGGCTGCATTGCTGAATCGTTGTTGCTCAATCGTTGCTCACTGCAACTTACAGTCGAAGGAAAATCGCAGAGGGCGCAGAGGGCGCAGCGAGCACACAGTAAAGAATTTGTTCGTCACTTAACATGGCAGCAGTCCTTGTTGCAAGTACCTTGACTTATAGCTACTTCCCATTCCAGAACATGATTATCTAGGATTTAAGTCCAGGAATATCTAAAGGGCGTGCGAATTATGAAATCTATTCTAAAAGCGCTTTATTTCAATGACTTTACTTCAGTGTGACCAACTCCTCAGCACTGGTGGGGTGGATCGCCACACAGCTGTCAAAATCGCTCTTCGTCGCACCCATCTTGATAGCAACTCCAAACCCTTGCAAAATCTCTCCACTTCCCAAGCCCAGGATATGCAGACCAACGACCTTCTCATCTGGACCTTGGCAAATGAGCTTGTACTTCGTTGGTCCCTTGTTCTCCTGCTCCATCATTGCGTAGTACATAGCCGTGAAGCTAGTATTGTAGACCTTGATATTCTCCTTGCCGTACTTTTCAATGGCTTGCGGTTCGGTCAGACCAATGCTGCCGACTTCTGGGTGGGCGAATACGACGGAGGGAATGAGGTTGTAGTCCAGCTTTGAAGCCTTGAATTTTTCGGGTCCGAAGAGACGATCGCTGAGCTTTCGACCGGCTGCGATGGCGACGGGGGTCAGTTCGACCTTGCCAACGACATCGCCTAGCGAGTAGATGTTCTCGACGTTGGTGTTTTGATATTCGTCGGCGATAATTTGTCCTCTCTCGTTCTGCTTGACACCAACTTTGTCCAGTCCAAGGTCCTCGACTTCTGGAGACCGTCCGATAGCCCAGATAAGTTCATCAACGTCTTCAAGTTTGCCCTCTCCGTTCGAATCCTTGTAATGCACCGTAAGCTTCCCAGTCTTCTCGTCCTTTTCTACCTTGCTTTGGCTCGAGTTCTTGTGGATATGTACACCCAGTCGTTCGTACTCGTTCACGATTGCCTCCTGGACCATAGGGTCAAATGATCTCAAGAATTTGTCGTGGCGAATGAACAGATGCGTCTCCGTGCCCAGAGCATTGAACATGCCCGCAAACTCCACTGCAATGTAACCAGCTCCGACCAAGGCTACCTTCTTTGGTTGCTTCTCGATCTCGAAGAAACCATCACTGTTTATACCATATTCAGAACCAGGAATATTTTGCGGAATAGTGGGGTGTCCTCCAACAGCTAACAGAATCTTCTTTGCTCGGATTGTAGTCTTGGAACCGTCGTCCAGCACAACCTCTGCTTCGTTCTTTCCTGTGAGGTGTGCTCGGCCATGGATATATTCAACCTTGTCGTTGCCCAAGTTCTTCTCATATATTCCATTTAGACGCTTAATGTACGCATCCCTCTTCTTCTTGAAATATGGCCAGTCGAAAGGAGCCGTTGTCTCGACGGAGAATCCATACGCCTTGGCTTCGTGAATTGTCTCGGCGATTGCGGCGGCGTTCCAGGTAACTTTCTTTGGTACGCAACTAGGATACATTAGCCACAAGGCGCTTCAAGAGGAAGGTGCGACTCGTACCCAACATTGACACAAGTTCCTCCCAGTCTCTTGCTCTCAACAGCAATTGTCTTCGCACCATAATACCCGCTGGCTCTTCTTGCAGAAGCTAACCCACCACTTCCTCCGCCGATGACAAGATAGTCGCATTCTTTTGTTATCGGCGCCATTGTGAATGGAGAGGAGGAGAATTGGCGGGATAATGAAGAGAGCCTTGAATTTGCCGTCTTGGAAGCTGTAAGAGACGTAGAGCGAGCGAAGGAGGCGAGTTTTTGCATGAGAGAATGTTGTGGAGGGAAGAGAGGAAATAAACAGCGGAAGATGTCTACAAATTACGGGGGTACAGTGACGTGCTTGGTGAGCTCATGCAGGACTAGGTCCCGCAATTAGGGTCTTTAACTGCAGATTACAAAGCTGTGGGGTCTGGAGGTCTAGATTTTCCTTTCTTCGTAAGATCGAAAGGAGCGTCTCTTATTTCTTCTTCTCGTCTCGGATATGCAAGATATCCGAGTAGAGTTTGCAGCCCGAGGTTAGTTTACAGGAAAGCTTTTCGATGAAAGCCCTGAATTTTCCTGCCCCTCCGAGCCAGCCATTTGAAATTTCGGCAGCCTTGCCTCGACACGTGACAATCAGATAGGGGTGACGAAACACCTCCCCCTCTTACGGGACCCTCTTCTTTCTTGTTTTTCAACAGGAGTTACTTCGACAGCCAACGGGTTCAACGCCAGCACAATAGAATGTCCTCCAATGAATTTGGCTGTTTCTATGCAGCCGCCCGCCAGCTGGGGGATGATTGAAGCCAAAATATCGAAAATCGTGCAAGTTGCGAAATCCAGAGTCGGTGATGAATAACCGAGTTACCAATGAAGACAATAAGCATACCCGAGCCAGATTGTTTTTCGCGGGCTCAGTGCATCCTTGTGGAGACAGAGAAGTTTGGGTGGTTGTTACTTGATTTGTTCTGTATTTTTCTACTTTCGCAACAACTCTCAATCAGCGGCCTCCCTTATTCCTCGTCATCTTTTCCACCACAGGTATATGATTCTTCATGGGTAACTGAGTACGAGAGACTGCTATTGTATCAGTACAATCGTTTATAGCGACTTAAGGCCTCTCCTTACCTGGAACTTCATATTTACACCTTCTCCCGGTCTAAAATTTGGTCCATGCTCCACACCCTGGATAAGATTATACATCTTTCTCGAATTTGTGTCCCAATTCATTTGACCTAGCTAGCTTTAAAGCACCTGAGCGCCAGTCATCTTGTTCGACGAGTCTTGAAAATAGGTTGAAAATCGTCATCTAGCAGCTGTTGTGCCTTGAGACGGGTGGCCTTGTTCTGGCCTTCCATTGATCCAGAAACCGCGAAAAGACTCGCTTCATTGTCAACGTTGAAATGTCCTTTCAGATACGCTAGGATCGATTCTATAAACTTGATGTCTGTGAATGATTAGGGAATGCTTTGTTGAATTGGGTTGTTTACTTACTATACAGGAACGACTCGGAGCATATTTCTCAATCTAGAACTCTTTGCTATCGAGGATGAACGTGAGCGAAGCCTGCGGTAGGAGAAGAATACGCGACTAGTCCTCTCAGCCATGCTCAGAAGTGTGAAAAGTTGTGCACCATTCATACCTGTCGCTGACTCTTGCCTACGTGTCCAGGATCTAGCTTTCGTGGGTACTTCAAGCCCGGAAAAGTCGCTGATAATGATTGGATATTTATTTCTCCAGATGGTGAAGGAGTTGAAAGTATTTGAAGTAAAAGTTGTTAAAGATCCTCGGAGGCTTTGTTCATGCCCATTCTCTACCGGTTCCTAAACTGCTCGATGTTTCGATCCGAGCGACAGCCTCGTCAAATTCAGCCTTGGCCGCCTCGAAAATTCAGCCTCGTCGCGTCTCGCGTTCAAACTTCACCTCCTGCCATCCCACCGGCAACCCCTCAAAACCACCATGCATGGCACTCAAGATCCCCACCACATTCAAGCTCGCCCAACTCAAAGCTCTAGCATTCAAATGCGGCATCTCAACCTCCGGCACAAAAGGCATCCTCACTCAACGCTTACACGATGAAATCTCTTCCATCGCGGCTCATGCCTCCCCAAAACATACCCGGATTTTGAGCATAGATATGGGGATCCGGAATCTGGCTTATTGCGTCCTCGACGTGCCATCTATGCTCCTCAGTCCGGTCTCTACCGAGGATGCTGGGAAGCAATTGCCGAAGATCGAATCGTGGCATCGGCTTGCTGTGTCCAGCTCCCCTACGGCCATTGAGTCCGAAGAGGCAGTGAAGGCTGCGAAAGAGTCGTTCTCACCTGCAACTCTCTCTGCGAGTGCTTATCAGCTTCTTCGACATACACTCCTCCCACAGAATCCAACGCATATATTGATTGAACGGCAACGCTTTCGTTCTATGGGCTCAAAGCACATATTAGAATGGACTGTCCGAGTCAATATGTTTGAGTCGATAACCTACGCAATCCTGCGCACACTAAAAGAAGAAGGGATTTGGAATGGAGAAGTAGTCGGTGTATTGCCTAGCAAAGTAGGGCCATATTGGGTTGGCGAAGACGACGAAGTCCCTCCCTCCTCCAGCAATGCCACCGCAGACGAGGGAACCAAACCACACAAAAAAGTGCGGAACTCCAAAAGCGCCAAAATCAGGAACAAAGGTCTCAAAATCGATTTGGTGCGGCGGTGGTTAGAAGCCGGTGATATAGTGGAATTGGGCAATGAGGATGTAGAGGAGAGAGCGAGACAGTATATGCAGAAATGGGATCGGTTGCCAGGTGGAAGGAAGGGTATTAAGAGAGGTGAGAAGACGGAGGAGGAAATGGGGAAATTGGATGATTTGGCAGATTGTTTACTGCAAGGGATGGCATGGATTCAGTGGGAGAGGCATAAGAGGATTGCCTTGGAGGATGGGGTGGACGCTTTGCTGCAGGAGTGATATATGAGAAGGGTTGTTTGCGAGATGAAAATGGGACAGGGTTATGTGAATAGTTTTGAAGTATTGACAATTCCAATCAACCAAGCAAAGGACCTGGTTGAGTCTAAATATCGACTCGCACTGTTCTCATGGTATATGCCCATGTAGTTCCAAATGCTACTTCCGCTCGAATTGAAGAGAATAGCCAGAAGCCAATATAAACCATCTATACGCTGTGCAATCCCTCCACTTCACAATGTCCATGACGCATCTTCTTATAGAAGGTATTCAGCGAAGCCAGCAGCGAGGACGAGAGGTGCCATGACCATCAAGGCGGATTGAGGTGCGAGGGAGGAGCCACTGCTCTTAGATGTCTCGGACGCAATTGAGCCGGAGGATGTGCCAGTAGATGAGCCGGTGGATGTGCCAGCAGATGAGCCGGTGGATGCAGAAGTACCCGTGGTCTTTGAGCCAGAGCCACTGTATGGTATATTAGCAACGGAATTTATACTGAGAGAGGGCATACGGAAACGTACGTAGCAGTAGCCTTTGCGGACCCAGACCCAGTAGTAGTAGCAGATACAGAGCCGGATGAAGAAGAGGAGGTGATTGCTAAACAACAATTAGTCTATGTCCCCCCTCAGAAGATGTTCCCATGTTCACGTACTGATTGTGACGGATTCGGAGGCAAGGCAGGTGGCGGAGAAGACGCTCATGGCAGATGATTCCGCACTACCAGAGCATTTCTCCGTAATGTTACCAGCGACTTGTTGTTCGAGAGTTCCGCAGAGGCTCTTAAGATCGGATGGGTTGGATTGGGCGCTGCACCATGTAAGCATCCAGCTTCCTTATCGATTTTGTGTTCCAAACATACCCAAGAGCAGCAATTAAACAGGCAGGAGGCGTAGAAGCAAGTGCAACGCGAGCCAGAGCTATAATGGCAGCGAAGAACAAGGTCGAACCGTACATTTTGATTGAAATTGAGATCGGGTATTAAAACGCGGAGAAAGGGGTTGAAAGCGTGGATGTCGAAGGACGGTGGTTGCTGTAATGAGCGTGCGGTCTAAATGAGTGACTGAGTGAAAGAAAGTCGAAAGGATGACGACGAGAAGGCTATTAAGTCAAAATATCGTGGATACAGATAGATGGTGAGGTCGTGCTCGCTCCATCTCCTTGTTGAAGGCGCTCGCCCAAAGCGGTTTAGTCAGGAACCATCTTAAGATCCCTGTTCAAGGTTAAAATGATATCACGTGTAAATCCGCAAAATAGATGTTGATGCTCTGGAATTTTCTTGATTTCTTTAGCTATCTTGGGGTTTACGAGAGTTGCTGGATTCGAGCTCGCCATGATATGCATACCAGCAGCCAACTGGGCCAACTTGAGCCAGATGTGCCCAGCGAAGTTTCGTTGTCAAGGATCTATGACTTTTGGTCAACCCCCCTTCTCCCTCTCAACCTCCCGTAGCTTCTCTGTAGAAAGAGATGCTGCGATTCGCACCAGCTGTAGCAAAGGCCTCACTCCGTCCAGTCTTAGGTAACCACTTCACACACCACAGTGTCTTTTCCGTCTCGCTATGCGTAGCCACACAATTCCTCGTGTCGATCGACCAGACCTTGACCTTCCCATCAAACGCACCACTAAGTAGATACTCGCCAGTATCACTCCAATCCACCGAGAAGATCCATGCGGCGTGACCCGTGAGATTTGCAACTTGCTCTCCATGTTGAACATCATACAGAGCAATGACCCTCGCGTCACCAGCAGCTGCCAGTCGAGTACCAGCAGGAGAGAATGCCACTGTCCGTACCGGCTTCACCAAACCTATTTCCTGTCAGCAATATGATATCCAAATTCTGCGAGACCAACTTACCTGGCAATGAATACAGCATCCTCCCCGTATCATTATTGAAGATATAAACCCCACCATTCTCATGCCCACTCGCCGTAAACCTCCCATCCCTACTCATATCAATACACATGCCAAAACTGCCCTTCGTCTCATACTCCCTAATCTTCCTCCTTCCACCCACCAAATCCCACACACAAATCCTACCATCATACGTCGTGCTCGCCAAAAACTGTCCATCCTCACTCAGCGCAATAGCCCAGATTTCCCCAGCCTTATTCCCATCTTCAATCTTGCCCTCTTCAGCCCATTCTCCAGATTCTGAGATTGCCCAGATTTTGACTTCGCCTCCGAATCCGGCGCTAGCTGCGATGCGTCCGTTGCGTGAGGTTACGATGTGGTGGCAGCCGAGCTTGTGGGCTCCGGTGAGTTCTTGGGAGAGGGGGATGTCGGGCGAGGCTGTGGAGTGGATTTTTATAGAGGATGCGCCGGAGGCGGAGAGAATTTGGGTGGGTGTTACGGCGAGGGAGAAGATGTCAGTGATGTGGGCTTTGAGAGGTCAGGGGGAGTTCTGCTGGAGGGGTAGCTTGGAACGTACCATCGTCAACGGTATGTGTCGTAAGGTATTGTTTCGACTAGAATATATTAGTTTATTATCCAGCAGCGTGAGAAATTTAAATACCATTGCTACAAGTCATTTGGATGTGTGCGTAGTTCCGTAGTGTTGTTGAAGAAGGATGTCGAGCTTCAGTGGGGTTGATTGTCGAGGTCTATTTGGCGTGGGATGTGACATTTCTCCATTTACGTTGCAGACGATTAGGAATATGGTTGTAGCATATCTTGTACATTTATTTTACAATACTTTACAGATCTAGCCATCAATCGCGGTCTTCGAGGTATTTCCCAAACGCCTCATGCTCATGCTCATGCCATGCAGTCCAAATCCCTTGAGTTTCCACGATCCTATTCCGATGAATATACCGGCTTTTCTGCAGTCGTCTCTATTTTCTTAAGACGCTTTCCCACTCTTTGATTGTAACGTTCTTCCCATCGCATGCTCTTTCTCTGTAGCCCGGAATACTTTCTGGATCGAATCCCGGCCTGGCTCTTTGAACATGCCCTTGATCTCTACAATGAAATCAGCATATGCCATGTGACGATCCTGGGATGCTTACCATTCACACAATACGGGCACAACAAATGTGCTCTCTTGACATTGCCACATGCCGAGCATTTATTCAAAGCCGTCACATCTTTCAATGCCTTTCCTGCGTATTGCCTGTGTCTCTTCTTCATATGCGAGGTCTTCTTCTTCGGTACAGCCCGCAGTATCGATTCCCAGATTCCTTCTACCAGGCCGGGAAGGTTGAGTTGTATAGCTGAGGGAATGGCAAATCCTAACGATGAGAGGAGTGGGAAGGAGAGTTGTCGTGAATAGAGGGTTGTGAATCTTGATGTATTCGAGGCCGTGGGAGCGGACAATCGCGGGAGGAAGGAGGATAGTATCGATCGCGTTGTGACGTGAACGGAAGCCATGGCGGCGAGAAACACCGCTCTGAAGACCTTCGGTGGATGAATTTGGTGTAGAGTGGTCAACTATCAAAATCTCCCGTTTGCGGCGTCTTCTCTCTATAATTTTGAAGGCTTTCGGAATCTCTCATTAGCTGCAGGTCCTAGCTCCAAATTTAGACTAGCGTGCCTTCCCCTTTTGCGAACGCGACACTTATTTTGTGGAGGGAGAGATCCCCCTTCCAAATCTCGCCAACCTCATTGCGATCTGCCGACGACAATAATTTCTCCCATTTCAAGAAATCACAGAAGGTACCACAGTTTCTCACGAACGCTTTCGCTACAATGGCAACCATGGCAGATAGAAACGCCCGAGAGCCATCTGTGTACCCACGAAGCCATGTCGGTTTTGACAGCATCACATCGCAAATTGAGAAGAAGCTGTTGAAGCGCGGTTTCCAGTTCAATGTCATCTGCGTTGGTGAGTTCAATCTATCAAGTCCTTGGAGCTTCAGGCCTCTTCTTGTGCATGTGCTAATTTTCTTTGCGCAGGACAAACTGGTCTTGGAAAGTCGACTCTTATCAACACCATTTTTGCGTCACACCTGATCGACTCGAAAGGCAGACTCGCTCCCGATGAGCCCGTACGATCGACCACCGAGATCCAGACCGTATCACACATCATCGAGGAAAATGGTGTTCGTCTGCGGTTGAACATTGTGGATACCCCCGGCTATGGCGACCAGGTCAACAACGACAGATGCTGGGACCCAATTGTCAAGTACATCAAGGACCAACACTCTGCATACCTCCGAAAGGAACTCACTGCGCAGCGAGAACGATACATCCAAGATACTCGCATCCACTGCTGCCTGTTCTTCATTCAACCTTCCGGCCACGCACTGAAGCCGATCGATATCGTTGTCTTGAAGAAGCTCTCAGATGTGGTCAATGTTGTCCCAGTCATTGCTAAGTCTGATTCCTTGACACTCGAGGAGAGAAGTGCATTCAAGGAGCGCATAAAGGAGGAGTTCGCTTTCCACAACCTGAAGATGTACCCATACGACAATGATGAGTTCGACGAGGAAGAGCGTGCTTTGAATGCTCAGATTAAGGTTCGTATTCAACGTCTCACTAGTCAAACTATCTACTAACATCAAGTCTAGAACATCATTCCCTTCGCAGTTGTTGGATCCGAGAAGTCGATCATCGTTGGAGGCAAGCAAGTCCGTGGCCGTCAAAACAGATGGGGAGTCATCAATGTCGAGGATGAGAACCACTGCGAATTCGTGTACCTCCGAAACTTCCTCACCCGCACCCACCTTCAAGATCTGATCGAAACAACCTCCCAAATCCACTACGAGACCTTCCGCGCCAAGCAACTGTTGGCACTCAAGGAGAGCAGCGCAGCTGGAGGGCATGCTGGTAGCCGACCCATCTCCCCCGCGGCTGATCGAGAATTGAGCAGAAACTCCCAGAGGATGACCATGAACGGCTACTAAGAATTGGATCTGTATAGTTCGGTTGAATGAAGAGGGTTGCGAAAGTGCTTGTTTATGATGGATGGCGAGCCGGTATCTGTGCAAAAGCGACTTTAGGGATTTCCTTGAGCTGGCCAAGGAGAGCGTTTAATGGCCGCTTTGGCTGGGCTTTATGTTGTCCACTCTGAATTCTCTATATTTCTCCTTGCTTAATTAGCCTTCTCTAATATCGAGAATTCGTTTCACTAGTAGTAAAATGTTCCTTTTGTGCCATGAGCTGATGTACTGTAGAGTGTCTTGTGCAATGTGCTTCTATTCCTCTATATGCAGTCTTCCGGATCAATGAACTATGCAAAGCCACGAACTGAGTCCGGGCTCCTTCTATGAACAATCAGTGCAATCTCAAGACATTTGAGCTCCCACCAGAACACCAATGCAAACCCAACACCTTCTACCGCCACACACCTATGCCCCATAAGTGACCATCCTCTACCCTCAGTCTTAAACAGACACCCCAGCCTTATCCCCATTCTTCGCCTCCTGTCACTGCGTCTTGTCTCCCTCCTTGAAAATAAAGTCCTCCAGCTCCTTATAAGCCTTCTCCAGATCATCATTCACGATAATCAGATCATGCACGCCCTCCGTCTTCGAATACTCCAACTCCAGCTTCGCCTGGGCCAATCTCTTCTGAATGCTGTCCTCCTTCTCCGTTCCTCGGCCTCGCAGACGCTTCTCGAGGGTCGCCATGGCGGGTTCGGGTGGTGAGATGAATACGTAGCGCGCGGAGATGTCTGATTTCTTGATTTGCTTGACGCCCTGTTTGACGATATCGTATCAGCCTCTTGTTCTCAAATCTCACAAATCACCAAACCCCGCTCCGCCCAGCTTAATCCCCCGTAGCTGCACCAGAAAATAAAATTGGGAGCATAGATAGAGCGTAGAAACGTACCTCCATCTCAATATCCAACACAACAACTCTCCCCCGTCCCATAAAATCCCTAATCATGTCCTTACTCGTCCCATACCTATTCCCGCCAAACTTCGCATGCTCCACAAATCCCCCCTCCTCAATCTTCTTCTCGAATTCCTCCATGCTCACATAGTAATAATCCAGATCGCGTTGCTCTCCAGGACGCGGGTCGCGTGTTGTGTGCGAGATGCTGGTTGCGAAGGTAGAGGGGTGACGCTCCAGGAGGAGTTTGTAGAGAGTGCCTTTGCCGACGCCTGAGGGGCCGGAGATAATTATGGGCGTGGTGAGGGCGGGCACTGCGGGGGATGTCAATTTGGGGTTTGGGGGGAGGAATGGCGGTGGGGATAGTTTTTTTTGGGGGGGGGAGGGAAGGGGAGATACCTGGAGCCATTGTGGATGCGCTGATAAAAGAACGAGACTGTGAGACCTGTGGGAGGATACGGGACGCAGTGCGCAGGTGTCGGAGAAGAAGCATGGGATTTTAGGAAAGGGAAGTGGAATTATGGACTGGAGAAATTTGTGTGGAGCTTTCTTTATCGTGGCCCCTTATCGTAAATCTCGCCTTAAATTTTGGGCGTCCAGTTTATATTTCTGGACAGTCATTCGCGGGGTCACATTTGGTTGCATTAAAAGGGGAAATGGAGAGTGTGGTTTGGTTTGTATGATTTACTGTATTACAGCAAATGTAGCAAAAGTTGAAAAAATACAGGTTCTCGTTCTCTGATACCGTACGCCTGAACTCCCCATTTCGAAGCATATGCTTCGTAAGGAGCGGGTATTTTTGGAAAACAAACTCCTGAAACTCCTTATATACATGCCTTCTCTATGCGTATCTTGGCCTTCCATCCACTCTAGAATTAGTGATCTAGAATCTTGTCATGTGGCTGACCTCGCTGTATGTCGACGAACGAGGATATTGTGGTGCACCAGCGTGGTATGGGTGAAGCGCCGTAGGAGGGCGTTGAACTTCCGGAACAACAGGTGAAGACCTCGACTCCCATTTCTGGAATTGCTCAGGATCGTTGGGAACAGGTCTCGAGATGCCAGACATGCGGATGGGGAACTTGATGCCGAATTTTGATTTGCGGCGGTCTTCGGTGCTGGTGACATTGTAAGTTGGGAGATCGGGTGTGCCTGCGCGACGAGTGGATCCCGAAGAGAGGCTGAAGGGTTTCGTGGTAGTGTCTTTGGGGATTGCGGCGCCGTGGCTGCGGACTTGTCGGCCGGTGATTCCTTGGACGGAGTCGCAGAAGACGAATGTCGCGATGATGTTGAAGAAACCCATCAAGGATGACAAGATGCCGGATGCGATGACGATGCGCCAGAGTGGCAGACCCAAGTTGCTGACGCTCGTGGCACTCTTGTTGAGATTCCCTAGGACGTTGAAACCCAATGCGATCATTGATAGGCCGAGGAAGACGAAGCCGGATTCGATGCTGAGCATTGGCCAGTATCTCGCGAAGTAGGATTTGAAAAGGGTGAGCTCGGAAACGATGAGGAAGAGACCGATTGAGGCAGTTATGAAGTGCGAGACACCATCGAAGAAGAAGAAGTTGGAGGTCTTCACAGTCATGACTAGCATGACCCAACTTGCTATTACGACTGTGAGGAGTGAGATGATGTTGAGGACTCGGAGGACATTCAGAATGATGTAGCCTGGGCCGCGCATCTTGGACTCGGAGTTCATGTTGAACATTTTGATTATGTCTTGTCTTGAATGTGAAACTGCAATTCTGTTAACTAGACTCCAAGCTGTAGATATTTTGGAAGACTCACGATCTTTGAATGATTGCGGAATCGAGAGAATTTGACTGCCTGCAGTGGAAATGACTCGATTCGTTGAGGTTGTTTGAAAGATCGTAAAAAAGAAAGATTGGCAAGAGAACGAAAGTTTACGTATAGAAAGTATTAGTATTTAGGGACAATCCTCATTGTTGAGTCCAGTCACAATTAGGGAAGTGTGATTGTTCAATAGAGATGAGCGATTGTTGAACGAGAATAGGAAGACAATGGATATATGAACCAGTACAATGAACAATGAGACGCCCAGCACTTTGAGACGGAACTTGCGACCACCTATATTAGAACCATTTGTGGGGATACCAATACCTTTGTCCCAATACCTAGGGTGAGTCTTGTTGAGAAATGGTTCGTGATGGTCCAATGAATTGGTGTCAAAGAAACAAATCCTCGACCGTGCGGAACTGCTTCAGAGAGCGCGAAAGAATTGCTGGTTTCGAATGAACAATTGGTTCAAGTACTATGGCCAGTGTGTAAGAGGCAGTCTGGAACTTTTCGAGCCTCATAGAAAGGTTGTTGCCGCTTGTTCGCATCGACTTGCGCGCAGGAGAAAGACCCCCTTTGCGACAGCGATCATCCGAGGCCAAAACGTCTACTCTTGCCCAATTACACCCTGAATACGCGCCCGCATGGTTCAGTCAAGGGACAGGCTCATGCGGAAAGTATTCTGAGGCCGTTTCGAGGCTCGTTCGTCGATCCAGATTCATTGGACGAAGGCGCTTGGAAGTTTGTTTCAAGTTCATCTGGTCGGAACTCAGAAAAGGTACAAAGAAACTTCTTCATCGGTGTTCGTGTGAGCAAATACCGATATTGTACTCCTTCAGCTGATTCGGGATCTTGAGTGCCATCCTGTTGATAGGGCAATATTATTTGCTTCGGAAACGTGAAGCTTCGAGACCGTTTTTGGAGTTCAGGTGTCTGGCACGTGATAATACTATTTAGCTGCCTCAGGTTTATTGTAGATAAGCGGCTTCTATTTTCTGTCGCATTCTCTGCTGAGCCACGTTCAATATCTAGCTAGCCACGCAGGCAAATAAATTCTTCTACAAATTCTTCCAAGGATCGTGGACATTCATCGTCAATCAAGATGGCCAGAGGAAATCAGCGGGACAAGGCTCGTGAGGCTACTCAAAAGAAAATGGCTGAGCAAGTAAGTGCAATTCCTCTTGATTGCGGTATTTTCTCCTGTGCAAGAGCACCCTGTGCTGACAGCGTTCGCAATTGTAGAAGAAATCTAACTCCATGTCTGGAAGCGAGATGCAGCGTGAGAAGGAGAAGGTTGCGCAAAAGATGAGAGAGAAGCAGGCTGCTGGTATGTTTTCGGAAACGGCTACACCCTTAGGGATATTTTCTGATGGTGTTCTAGCCGATGCGAAGAAGGCCGCTGAAGGCGCTGCTGGCAAGAAGAAGTAGATGGATAGCCATATCCTACCAAAGTCTCCGACGATACGCATGATGGGAATGTCAACTTTTACGACGGAGTTTTAGGCTGGGATACACTTGAAAGAGCATTTGGAGCATGGGAAGCGTGGGCTGAGGTGTTTAGATTGCGTGGCTTTCCCAATTGATATTCTACAAAACCAGAAGATTTTCATTCTCCAATTCTGTGACAAGTATCAAATGCGGAGCCGCAAGAGGAATTTGGAAAGCTAGAAGTCTAGAGAGAGCCTGCCGGAAGTGCTACTTGATCTCCTAGGTTGCCAAGTGTTGGCCAAGTCTCCAGGTAGCTCAGCTGAGTTGCCAGACTCTTAAGAAGCGTAAGCCATCAAGATGGTTGTAAAGAGGTTTGCGAAATGAGTTTGTTATGAGTTGAAGCTTCATCTTGATATTGCTCTTATGTTACTGTAGTGTTTGACTCTATGGGCAGGATTCGCGAGGAAAATAGACGGTGAGTAAAGCTTGGTGTTTGTTAATATGTTGAACTCTATCCAACCGAGGTGAGGCGACTGCAACCCAGGTCAACTTGTTCTGTCTCATTACACTCAATCATATCTACTCTTTTACTTGAGCAACCACAATCATGCGCACATATACGTCTTCCTGGCCTTTGTTGGTCTCTTCACCTTGGTAAATGTACCTTTTCTTCCTCCGCGTCGCCCATCGTCGACCCCAGCTAACAGGCTTCATGTTCAGGTTCTTGCCGTCCCTGTTGTCCTGAGTGGTCTTCATTTCCCGGTTGAGGTCATGCAATACACCGGTCTCCTCGGCAGTCATCAAGTCGAGCTCAATGGCACTGTTCAGGCAAAATGTTCTCATATCTGGCCGCTAACCACTTTCACTATCTCCAAGTAGGTGATGATGGCTCAGATGAAGGTTCTCCACCCCGATTTCGATCCTGACTCTGTTCCCGCTTCCGACAAGAAGAACTTGACCTCTCGTGCCGCTGCTATGCCCGTAAGTGCCAAGCTCTGCTCTAGTTTGACATCAGCTTGGGGACATTGAATCTCACAACAGTAAGCTAATCCCCTCTGCTGCCCCGCCCCGGGACAGGATTAGGACTGGGCTTATGGTTGGACCATCGAAGATGGTGGTCAAGCGTCTCTAGCAATTTGAATATATGGGTCGTTGAATAGCTAAGAACTTCTCCTGGTATCCTCGAAATCAGTTGATCTATTAGAATGAGCGACTTGGGTCCCTGTCAGCTAAGGACTCATCTGCGAGAATACAATCGTTACAAGGAAATGGACGATTGATATCCTGTATCCCAATTACTACGGTAGTCTTAAAAATAGTTCGATTCCGCTGGTGTTAGGGGGTTCAGGGGCTCGCTTAATTCTGCTACTTCATTACCAACAAACAGCCAAACTATTCCAAAATAATGTATGTCGCTATGTCTCTCCTGGCTGAATATAAAATCAATCACCGCTGTACCATGACTTTCATAAAAACACTACCAACCGCTCTCATAATAGATAATCAAGGCAGGAATGCTCCCTGAGCGAAAATTTATGTCAAGTAGTTTCGACGCTCCTCCTCGAACCCTGAATAGCATGGACATTCATTACCATTCTCCGCAAAGAATCTGACAAACAACGATTAAAGAACCCCTCTCACAGCTTCCGAATTTTTGTCACAAATGACGGTGGGAGCGCGCATGAGCAAAGTTAGACTGGAGATGGGTCGACGATGAGAGATGGGTGAAAGCCGGAGGCTGCTGTTTAGTAGAACAGGGCTTTCGAATTCTTCACGCATCCTTTCTTGCTCCGCCACTGAGAGCGACTACACAAGTGGATTTGCGCTGTTGAGACTATTATCGGCCTAATTTTCGTCGTTGGTTTCCTTGACCTCACGAAAAGTATTTACGAATAGTATAAAGCCAGAGAAAGCCGACAAAAATCTAGAAGCAGCACTACCCGACGTGCGAAGGGTGAGATGTTTTACAGTATTGCATTATTATGTGCACAGATGTTGCGCGAGTTCTTGGAACCGGTGAATTCGACTGAGCCGACACCCAGAATTTAGTCAATTCCAAAGCCATGCACAAAGGCGAGGGGTCTTCATCAAATAAGAACTTCAAGCAAACCCGCAAAATCAACCCAGGGCAGGTTTGAATTCATGTGAACGTAAGCCTCAAGGATGATAATGTAAACATTGAAGGGTAGGCTGTTCTATTTTGAAACCACGAAAAGAAAATTCTCAACGCCAAAACTGAATGCAATAAGGTATCCATTCGTTCGTCGGACTATTAAATGCGCATCCTCAATACGATCCAGATCATATATACCACACCACTGGAACTCCGCGTCAAGCCTCTGGCAGGCGACGAGTACTCCTGCTTCTACTCTACACCAAGAAGTATACAACGTGTCTGTGAAGGGCTCACGCCTCGAGAGCTGACATTGGCATAGAACCTGTTTTACTGTCAGCGGTTGGGGCTAAGGTTGGGATGAAGACAGACTAACCAGACATGCCGCCATAATTGCCTATGCCTTGAACAGCAGCGTTGGGGAAAGCAGCAACGCCGCAGAGGCATGAGCATTCGCAAGAGCCGCCGGAGTTCATGGTTCCAGTTCCCTGAGTCAAACCAGTGCTTCCAGCAGCTGCCGCTGGGGCAGCGGTGGTAGCAGGAGGAGCAGCAGCAGCAGCTGATGTTGTGCTACCGCCACTACCGCCGGCAATAGGGGCTACGGCCCCAGTGCCATTCTGGGCGATGGCCATTTGTTCGAACATGGCTTGGGTCTTGTTGGCAGTTGGGTTAATGGAGAAGGTCATTCCCTTTCCGCAGTGACCTGCTTGCCTGCAGTAGAACCCTGTGGATTGTTAGGTGCGACTGTGAGGTCTGGAGAGGGGAACTTACAGATTGGGGTGGCGACAGTCACTTGCATGGCCATTTGTGGGGCTGGGGAAACAGTGTTGTTGATGTTGGGCATGAAGCCGGAATCCATACCTCCGGCAAGCTTTTCACAAGGAGTGGTGAAGGCAGACTGTGTGGCTGTGTGGTTGTTCGACTCGAATGAGAAAATTACCATATCTCCAACCGCTGCTTCGATTGTGTTTGGCGTGTAGACGAGCCCGGCTGAGCCACCAACAGTAACCTTTCAGGGTATCAGTACATTGTTCTTGAGATTCGGAATGGTTCAAGTTGACATACACTGTGCGTCGCGGGTGATCCGCCTCCTGTGACGGTCTTTGTATCTGTCACCGTCGATGTGGCTGCTCCACCTCCATTGTTAACCCAAATGATTATGACCTCGTTGACAGTTGTACTTTGTTCGATGAGAATGTTGTTGTCGCCGTTCGAAACGGAGCCCTTGTTGCCTTGGTTGCTGCTGCCTTTCGAGCTATCTGAGCCAGCGACACGGGCCTCGAGACCAACTGCTCCTCGTGCAGCCAAATCTGCCTGGAGGGTACCAGCCAACGCCAGTGGCGCAGCGCACAATGCTGTAATGGCGGAGAATCTCATGTTGGGTATATTAGAATAATCAGAATACGTATTGGTATCGAGGAATCGCGAGATGAAGGCCGCGCTGCGGTATAGCTAAACTATCAAGGTTGTCTTGGCTCGTTGGTAAAGATCGTAAAATCTGAAGCTTGTTTGTAAGTATAGCCAGATGGCGAGGGCCTGCTCGTGATGATGAATAGCTGTTGAAATAAAATAAAGAAGTGAATGAATGTGTCACAACAGCAAAACGATGCAGAAGGAAGAGATGGGAAAGGAGTGCGGTCTTGGGGAACTGAAGATATTAAATCAAGCATGAAATTGGGGTTGCAGGGCTTTGCCGTCAATCCCCCTTGGGACCTACTGTAAAGACCCTGGCGCGAAACGAGGATAATCTGTGCTCGGAGACCTCCTCGTCCGGTCTTAAGACCCTTCAAACGGCATTGTGATTTGGGCAATTGTGTTGACCGATCCGGCGCGGGATGCTTTGGGGATGATCTGAAGTCCGAGAGAATCCTGGTGGAATCTGAGGTTCAAGATGGTGGCACGGTGCGCTTGGTGGTTGATGGCTTCTCGGTTGGCGACGTCCTCGACATGGAGCGTTTGAGACTTCGTGCCAGATTCGTCTCACGTCTAAATGCAGGCCTCAGATGACATGGGGCTATGACGGCGCTACGTCTCGAACTAGGGAAGAAATGATCTGATAGTGATGAATAAGGTTAGATTGTGGCTCCGGAGCTCCAAATTCTTATGTGCCATCCCATAAGTGAAGATTTTTTTGCGGATGTTTGGGACGAAATGGTTTTTTCCGTGGTGCCAAAATTGGGATAAACGCCGAAGAGGTCCAACCGCTGGAAAATTATCTCCTGCGCAAACTCACTTCATACCAGCCACTTCGAATTCTTTGATGCTGTGATACAATCCTCTGAATTCAACTGCCTTTGGGTTCACTGTGAGATCGGCATATGGCCTTGTAGAGTTAACCTTATGCTAATGGGCAACTATGGAGCAAATGTTTGGGAAGAGGGCGCAGTAGCCTCACAATCCGATCTTGAAACGGCAAGTCTCTTGTCCGGCGCTTTGTTTCTTCTTCTCTGAACATCCCTATCCCATGTCATTGACATCTGTCAAACGGTAATTTTAGCTCGGACTGTACTCGGGATGGCGACAGGCCAAACTCTCTTTGTCGCAGATAACCGGTTCAAATCACAGCATGCTTGACCATTCCATCTCATGTCTCATGCTTGGCATGGCTACTTCTTCGTCGGCTCGTCCTTTCCAGCAGCTCCCTGGCATCCCTGCTGTTTGCCTTCGTTAAGCCCCGTATAGTAGCCGGCATAGTACCATGCCATCAGCAAATTCTTCAAGCCTTCATCATGAACTGCATCAAGCCATACGGTTAGCCTTACGTAGCCCATGAACATCTGGAGGCCGAACAGTCTCACCTTGACCGATAAGGTGCTGAGGAAGTGCAGGTCCTTTCGATGTCGTACGACCAGATGTTTGATCCATGACCACTCGTTGCTCGTTCTCTACCTAATGAAGACAAGATTCAGTTGTACGCTGCAGGAGGATGTTTGCTGCCAAGAAACCCTGATCTTCGTGGGACCGTTTTTGGATCTGGAAATACTTACTTGGTCCTCTGTGCCAAGCGATGTCGTAGCATGATCAACCGTTTCTTTGGGCAAGCTCTTCTTGGCATGCACATCATCGGACAGCAGGTTGTTGGCCTCTGCATCCTCATAATCCAGCTCCCCGCTGCTGGAACGCTTGTTAGTTTTCTCATCCATTTGAGGAATGTGTGACTGACAGTCCGTTGCTCTGGTTCTCGGATTTCTTCAACACATCTTCCACTTTCTCTCCACGGGCAGACATGCTGTGGTATTGCTATTTGACTGTCAGCTAACTTGGTCCGACTGATGGGGAAGAGCTTCTAGCCTTGTATTCTTCGAGAGCTTCATTCCACGAGTCGACGAGTACAGAATCATCCCAAATTTCTGCGTGAGTCATTTTGGCTTGGAGAAATATCCTATAAGCTCTGTTAAGTTGATGTGTCTGTTTCCTGCAAGTTTGTTGACGCGTTTGTTCAGGTCTAGAGCCAGAGAGTAAGCGAAATCCAAAGTCACGCACCATGGGTTCAACAACAGGAGCTTTTGAGATACACCTTTTAAACCTCCCAGGGTGTTATTATGGAATATCTAGCTATTTTGAAGCTTATATGCTCTTCGTAAACTTTGAGCAGAAGTTACTTGTACCAACAATTAATAAATAACATGCCAGCACGTGGTAGGTCACGTGTGTCGGGGATGATGTCCACATAGTCTCTTTTTCTGCTTGATTCAAACTCCAAGGAGAGATATTTTGAATCCAGAGTTCTATGGCAAGTTTTATCTAGCACCTAACCAAGTTTTCAGGCCCTGGTTCCACAGCTCCACCAAAACCAAACCCCTTCGTGGCTTCAGTCATTCTAGTCACAAACAAACCCCTTTCACGGCTCCCCTCAAATTGAACATGCACTTCTGCGATCCATTTACATATATTCCCGTCATTTGCAACCTTCTCCTCATTTGCTCACTTCGGTACAGGCTCTTAGTTTGTTTCTCTCGGACCTTGACCTCAAGGGTGACCATCAAAAGATTCGAAAAGTCATCGGTTCTTCCTCCATGGCTGCTGCCACACAACATTTAATATATATCCGTTGTCCAATTTCAGTTTTGTGGCCGACTACCCAGTGGACGTACCCCAGGCGCTCCTAAGTTCAACTAAGTTTACACCAGGGCGGCAAAGATCACTTCTGGTCATGCTTCCAGTTCCGTGTAGCGCAGTAAAAGACTGAGCGAGCTTTTGCTTCCATGGGAATATATTCTGTGGCCAGAGGCACTTTCGTTGTCGTAATTCTCGGACGATAGCACTCGACGCCCACTGACAGCGTGACAACGAATTTCGCAATGCTCACATTGACGCATCAGCTTCGAGATTTGAATTTTATATATAGTGACTGGCTAGGTATGTGAAATTTGCAGATAGGGGCAAGTTGGTAAGGGAGACTGTGGGGAGGAACGGGTCGGTTGTATCGAATGTTGACACTGTTCTGTGTTTGGTTGGGACTTCTTTTTGCTGGCGGTCATGATGTCTCTCCTGGAAGAATAATTCGTCTAGTCCTTGATATTTGAAGGCCTCAATGTTTTCCGGCTCCGTAGCAATAGAGATATGAGCGGTCGTAAATGGAAGAGAGAGGAGCTCAATCGGTGGTGCACTCCGGGGCCGGTTTATACAACATATATCTGGAAATACCTCTAACCTTCCTTGAACTTGTGGGGCCATTGCAAGAAAGAAGATAAATTAGCCTGGTTGTGACCATTCCCCGCCGCAGAGTCCGAAAGCAAATAAAAAATGAGGCGACCAACTTGCCATGAAGCTCGCGCAAGTAGTGTTCGAGTTGAAATAGAATTTGTGATCCATTCCCACCCATGCAGCGGGCCATGCTGAGCCAACCAACTGGGAAGGAGCCGGGCCACTAAATGAACTCAGTGCATACGTGCGCTGTGAGCGCGATTTTCCTCCAGATGCTCTCCTTAGAGAAGGGTTTTACAGCTGAGGTCTACTGCCGACTGTGCCAGTCACTCGAAGGCTTCTGACGATTGATCCCACTCAAGATCCATCCATCTAACACAAAGTTCCCCACTAAGTACAAGGGCAATCCTGATAACTATTAGACACTGCTCGTGTACAATGTTGAGGACTGTCACACTTTGTATTTCTCTATTATCAGAGGCATTCTCAATTACTGATATATAAACAAAAACTGAAAAGAGAAGAGAGAAATGATGTGAAGAGAGTTGTGGTGTTGTCTTTTGGGCTTGCCCTAAAATGGACAAATATTGGCGGTGTGGCCGGCAGAATCGGGTGTTTTTCTCGAGGAAAGGAAAAAGTTCGAGGTTGTACGAAAAATCTCCAACCTCCCCACAAACACCAAGCAACAGAGCCCAATCTTTTGCACAATGGCCAAAGAGGTTCAGTCCAAGAAGCGCAAGGGTATGAGTCTTTAGCATTAACCCCTTTACCTTTTTTTTTTTCAGAGTGCTAATTGAGTAACAGCGTCTGCACCTGAAAGCGAAGCCGAAAAGATGAAGAAAGTCAAGAAGGTCACAACTGAGCTTGCTGGAAGTCCAGTGAAGAAACGCAAAGGTACCAATTGCTTATAGTTTAACTTCTTATTCTATATACTGACAAGTTACTGTTTAGCCACCGAAGATGCTGCTCCAGTAGCAATCAAGAAATCCAAGACTCCCAAGCCAACCCTCGAGGACGGTTCCAAGCCGAAACCCGCCAAGAAGGAGGTCACTTCAGATAAGCCTGCCGGGAAGACAAATGGCAATGCTCCCAAAGCAGTCAAGAGTGCTGCGAAGGAACTGAAGTCCAAAGCCACCAAGTCTAAAGACTCCAAGCAGCCAATACCAATCGATCCTCCCAGCGACACCGAAGATGACAATGATGACTCCGAGATTGATGATCAAACGGAGGCTTTGCTCAAGGGATTTGAGAGCGACGGAGACGATGAAGATGCCGAGAAGGAGGGAGGTTTAGAGGACGGCGAGGAAATCCCAAAGGTCCCTGCAATTAGCAACAGGTCTAAGAAACAGCTCCAGAGTGCTGCTATTTACAAGAAAGATAATAAGCCTGGAGTTGTCTACGTTGGACGCATCCCCCACGGTTTCTACGAGCACGAGATGAAGGAATATTTCAAGCAATTTGGGCCCATCCTCAAGATCCGCTTGTCGCGCAATAAGAAAACCGGTGCGAGCAGACACATTGCGTGGATCCAATTCGAATCTTCCACTGTTGCTGAGATTGTTGCAAAGACTATGGATAACTACCTTCTGTTCAATCATATTCTCAAGGTTAAGGTTGTTCCCGATGAGCAACTTTCGGCAAACTTGTGGAAAGGCGCCAACAAACGCTTCAAGAAGATTCCGTGGAATAGGATGGAGGCTCGCAAGCTTGCGGAGGCTCAGCCTGAGCATATTTGGGAGAAGCGTAATGAGCGAGAGCAACGAAAGCGTGATAAGAAGGCAGAGAAGATGAAGGCGATTGGGTATGAGTTTGAGGCCCCGAAGCTCAAGTCTGCTGAAGGTGTCGCAAAGGCAGAGCCGGCATCTATCAATTATGGCGAGGTTGAGGTCGAGGCAATTGAGGCTGCACCTGCATCGGTACCTGACTCCGAAGCCGAGGGGATGAGCAAGAAGGACAAGAAACGTGCAGCGAAGGCTATCGAGGCGGCTAAGGATGCGCCAGAGGCCGAAGAGCGAAGCAAGGCAAAGAAGGAGAAGGAGAAGGAGAAGAAAGCCGTCGAGGTTGAGGACGCTCCCGCTATCTCGACTACTGTTGCTCCAGCTGAGTCTACCGAGGAGACAACGTCTAAGAATTCCGAGACTAGCTTGGTTGAGGCTGCCGAGGAGACGTCTGAGGACAAGGTCAAGAAACCCAAGAAGAGCAAGAAGGTCAAGACTACCGCTTGAGTTTGTCTGACTGGACTATGATGAATGAACGTTGGCGGGTAAAATGGCGTTCCATGGAGATTGTTCTGCTCATAGCGAACATTAGCACTTGTCGGGGCATGATGATTGTATGCACAATTAGATTTCAAGAGAAACATTACTCTTGATGCAGATGCATTGGTATCCTTGCAATGAATGGAAAGCATTTCTATTACCTATCTTTTCCTGAACCGACAGTGAACGATTAATGCTGTATAGAGCATTGAGAAGATGGAACGCCTTAATATAGCAATTATACTATGGCTATCATTCTCTCACAACAGAACCTTCGTAGCTACGCTCAACAGCCACGCTGCGTCTTGCCAACCCCCAGTTTCATCGTCTTTCGGAGGAGGCATTTTATCCTCAATGAGCGTTTCCACCCCTCGGAGATTCAGTCGTGAAGTCCTCGAAGAGATCTCCGAATCTTCCCCTTTCTCATCCATAATCTCTATCTCCGTCTCTTCTCCATCCTCATCCACAGCAAACAGACTCCACCCAAGCATCCTCTCAACCAAACCACCAAGCCCAAGATGACTCGCTCTAGCAAGCTTTCTGACTACAGCTTCATCCTTCTTCACTTCATCCTCATCCTCGTCTCCATCCTCCTCAGCATTCACAAAGTCCGGCTCAGCAATGAACTCCTCTTGCGCAAAATCTCGCTGCTCAAAATAGCCATCTTGCTGTCCACCTGCCGCCAACGGAGTGAACAATTGTGCCCTACTACCCCTCCTGCTATTCGCTCTACTCCCGAACCTACTTATCGGATGACTCCCAGTCCCAGTCGCCGGCCCAAAACTCAGACTCCTCCTCGTAGTGACAGGCGAGAACTCATCATCAG
Source organism: Gamarada debralockiae (assembly GCA_002803225.1). NCBI lineage: Eukaryota > Fungi > Ascomycota > Leotiomycetes > Helotiales > Hyphodiscaceae > Gamarada > Gamarada debralockiae. The sequence goes on along the minus strand of NXFV01000633.1, from coordinate 65,550 downwards.
CATCAAAAGCACCAGCCGCACTGCCCCTCCTGCTTCCCCTTTTACTCGTTTGTTCCCTTTCTCTCGCCAGCTCCCTCTGTAGCTCCTCTTCCTCCTCATCCCGTTCCGCGGTCAAGCTCGTAGAACTCGCCCTCGAAACCAACCACGCCTGACCCTTCGACTCCCTCGTCGACGACGAAATAGCAGCGCCAGCTCGCAGAAGCCAATCAGAATCATTCCTATCCTTCCCAGATAGCGTAATAAGATTCAGATCCTCTCTTGTAGCGCTCTTGCGTTTCGAGCCACCCGGCGTAGTAGCTCCGGACCGAGGTTGAGGTCGGGGGGGAAGGAGGTGGGTGCTTGATTTGCTCTTGGGCAGACCTGCTGTGCCTGGTTTTCGTAGAGATACGCGGGAGGAGTGTGCGAGGATTGAGGGAGTTGTAGGAGCTGAGCGCCCTTCGATGTAGGATACATGGTGGGTGGGCTCTGTTGGGGTGTCGCTGTCGGCGAGGGGAAATCGAGAGGTCAGTGGGGCGAGAGTTAGGTGGTTGAGATTGGTGGATGAGCGAACGCGGTGACGCGAGTGGGGTGAATGCTGATTGTATGCTACGTCCATGATTGCGGCGTATTAGGAATTATGGATGACGGTGGGATTAACAGGGAGGGTGTTGTGGAGTGAAGTAAGTGAATCCCGTTGAAATCTGGGGAATCAAGCGAGAACAAAATTCGTCGTCTCGGCTTGTGATTTTGACTGGGTGTAAAATCATCAACCCGAACGATATGATATTGAGGACTAAATCACCACTTTTTGGACCGTAAAGATGCGCAATCTCAGGAATATTCGATACGAGCAGTGGAACCCTTCTTCTCAGTTCCAGGGGAGATCTTTAACTACAGCAACATGGGATCTTTCTAATGACTCGAATTTTCTCTGTACCTTTGGCCCAAGCGAGGAAAACGCTCTTATAGAGCTGGTCAGGGTAAATTGCAAATCGCAGTATTACCCCTTTTTTCTAGTTCTATTTGCAATTTCTGACTTCATTTCAGAGATTATACACTCATTACATCTTGGGATGCACCGTGCCCAAATCCTGAGTTGCCCTGCGATGAGGTTCTGAGTCTTCATTACTTTGGGGACAGCCAGACAGCGTGCCTCGTTCTGGCTGGCGGCGATATTGTCGTAGTTAGAGAGGAACCTTTGGGTGGAGAAGGCCGAATTGAGATCGTGGGCTCCGTCGATGCTGGAATCACTGCTGCAAAATGGTCACCTGACGAGGAGCTCCTTGCAATCACCACAAGAGCAGATACCGTGGTATTCATGAGCCGGAGTTTTGAAGGTATCGCCGACGTTACTATGACTCCAGAGGACCTCAAGGCATCAAATCATGTCTCTGTTGGCTGGGGTAAAAAAGAGACGCAATTCAAAGGCAAAGGAGCGAAGGCTTTGCGTGACCCAACGATGCCTGAAAAAATCGATGAAGGAGTCCTTAGTCCCAATGATGATTCGAGAATGAGCATTAGTTGGAGAGGAGATGGTGCATACCTTGCCATTTCAAGTATTGAAGGCGCCACCAGACGACTGATTCGAGTATACTCAAGGGAGGGTGTGCTTGACAGTGTCAGCGAGCCTGTTGATGGTCTAGAGGGTGCTCTAAGCTGGAGACCCGCTGGGAATCTCATAGCCGGAATCCAGCGTTTTGAAGACAGAATTGATGTTGTGTTCTTCGAGCGCAATGGCTTGCGGCATGGTCAATTCAGTCTTCGGCTAACCCCTGAGCAACTACGACTCCCCGGACAACACATCAGCCTCTCCTGGAACGCCGATTCGACAGTTCTAGCCGTTACCATGGCCGATTGCACTCAATTGTGGACCATGGGCAACTATCACTGGTACCTCAAGCAAGAGATTAAAACCAGCACACCAGCGTTGCCGTCGAGTCCTCTGGTTTGGCATCCGGAGAAGCCATTGCTAGCCATCACTACTGCCCCCAGTGAGTAACAGGTCCTGAATAACTCCCTACACAACTAATTCCGTTCACAGCTTCAATCAGTTTGATTGAGTACATCTTCACTACTGCTCGTGGATCAACCACGCCTCCTCATGATTATGGGGTTGTTGCAGTAATAGATGGTCAAACGATCAAAGTCACACCCTTCCAGACTGCGAATATTCCTCCTCCTATGGCGCTCCATGAATTTCAAATTCATTCAAATGCTATTGATGTTGCAATCAATGGAGATGCTTCTTTAATCGCTTTATTGCATCAACAAGGCATCTCAGTATTTGAATGGAAGAGTGCTGCAGCTTCTGCTTCCGGCCCGGCATTGACTGGGAGATTTACTTTTGAAAAGGAGTCTTTCTCCGAGAGTGACTTTCAACAGGTCTCATTTTCTGAAGAGAACGAAGTGCTGGTGTTACAGCGAGTTAAGAGTGGCTCGATTATCAAACGATACGGATTCGATGCCGATACTGGCCAAATGGAAGAAAAATATTCTGGAGACAGCCCAATCTCAGCAATCTCCGCATTGTCCAGCTACAGTAAAGATGGCTTGTCGAGCCCATTTGTACAGGGTCTCTCTGGAGACATTCACAACTTAATTTTTGGTGGCCAATCCTTTGCACACTGCAAGCTTCCCGGACAGTTACCTTGGGTTGAGATTGTACCTCATGGAGATGACCACATCGCGTTTGGCATGTCTGGCAAGGGTCACTTATATGCCAACTCGCGTCTACTCGTCAAGAACTGTACCTCATTTCTCGTCACGCCTGCACACCTAATATTCACGACAACCACACATCTCCTCAAATTTGTCCACATCACCTCTGCTCAAGGTACGCTATAGTGCCTCCTAGTACCTCTATCCAATACTAACAGCAGACAGATCTCGAAGTGCCACCAGATGATCCAGAAAAGGACGAAAGATGTCGAAGCATCGAGCGTGGAGCCCGACTTGTCACTGCAATGCCAACATCTGCCAGTCTTGTCCTCCAAATGCCGCGAGGTAATCTCGAGACCATCTACCCCCGAGCAATGGTTGTTGCGGGTATCAGGGCTCTTATCGAGCAGAAGAATTACAAGAAAGCTTTTGCCAATTGTAGGACTCAAAGGGTGGACATGAACATATTGTACGATCATGCGCCCGAGCAGTTCTTGTCCAATGTGGAGCTCTTCATTGATCAGGTCAAGAAGATCACTTACATTGACCTATTTCTCTCCTCTCTTCGGTAAGTCAGCCCCCAAGTGAGATCACATTCTACTAATGTTCCACAATAGAGAGGAAGATGTCACCCAGACTATGTACAAGGAGACCCGGGTCGTTCCAGAACTCGAAAACGGTACTCCCGTCGAGAATGGAACGAACAGAGTTACCATTCCAGGCCTGACTCTCACAAAATCTTCAAAGATCAATCTCATCTGCGATGCCTTCCTCTCAGTCCTATCAACCCGAACCGCCACAAATCTCCAAAACATAATCACAGCCAACGTCTGCAAATCACCACCAGCCTTAGACGACGGCCTTCTCGTCGTCGCCCAACTAATGAAAGAAGACGAATCCATGGCCGACAAAGCAGTAGAACACATCTGCTTCCTCGCAGACGTAAACCGCCTCTACGAGAATGCCCTCGGACTCTACAATCTCGATCTCGCTTTACTCGTAGCCCAACAGTCGCAAAAAGATCCCCGAGAATACCTCCCATTCATGCAAAACCTCCAATCGATGACCCAACTCCGCCGACGCTTCACTATCGACGACTATCTTGCGCGGCACACTAAAGCCTTGACCCACCTCCACGAACTAGACGCATTCACAGAACTGCAAACATACACTCAAAAACACAATCTGTACCAAGCAGCTCTTTCTCTATATAGATACAACCCAGCTCAACACACAACCCTCACCTCCCTCTACGCCGCCCACCTCGAATCAAAATCCCAATTCAAAGAAGCAGCACTAGCATACGAGTCACTTCCCAACTACGTCAAAGCAACATCCTGCTACCTCTCCTCCGGGCCCTCCCAATGGCGCGAAACGCTTTACTCCGCTTTATCACAGTCCCCTCCCCTATCAGGCCCGCCTCTCATCAATCTTGCATCCTCCCTCTACGATGCGTTGATCGAGAGCAAAGATTATTTCGCCGCCGCTACAATTCAGCTCGATTACTTATCCTCTGTTGAAGGTGCCGCAAGGACGTTTTGTAAAGGCTATTTTTTTGCTGATGCGCTGCATCTTGTTGCTTTGAAGGGAAGGCCAGAGTTGTTAGAAAGTGTGATCGATCCAGGTCTTGGTGAAGCATTAGCATCTTCCACAGAGTTACTAGCGGAATGCAAAGCCCAGCTCCTAGCGCAAGTCCCACGTATCCGCGAGTTAAGAGCAAAGGCGTTGGCTGATCCGCTAGCATTCTATGAGGGTGAGAGAGGAGGAGATGGCGATGTACCTGATGATGTTAGCGTGGCGGCGAGTTCGCGATTGAGTACGAAGGGAAGTTTGTTTACACGATATACGGGGAAGGGAAGTTTGGGGACGGTGGGAACGGGTGTTAGTCGTGCTACGAGTAAGAATCGGAGACGGGAGGAGAGGAAGAGAGCTAGGGGCAAGAAAGGGAGTGTTTATGAAGAGGAGTATTTGGTTGCTAGTGTAGGGAGGTTGGTGGAGAGGGTTGAGTCGGTCAGGGGGGAGGTGGGACGGTTAGTTGTTGGTTTGGTACGGAGAAGCATGTGGGAGCGGGCTAGAGCTATTGAAGGCAGCTTGGCTGAGGTGATTGGAATGTGTCAGGCTTGCATGCCAGAGGTTTTTGGGACGAATGAACCGGCTAAGGCAGAGGTGTCGGCTGGGGAGGGAGAGGAGTATAGACCGATTGGAGGAGATGCGGTCTTGCAAGAGAGTATCGACGCAGCTGGGAAACGCAAGGAACCGCCACATGTTGCGGCTTTTGAGAAGCTTTGTTTACTGGGCACGTAGGTAGACAAAGGTTATATAATACAGATTTCGAACCAAGAAGAGAGTCTAGTCTGCATCTACCATGTACAGATTTTGCAACGCCGAGACAATGCTCCCATATGCAATACAATGCCCAACCCATACTATACAAATCACGCCACAACCACCTCAGGCTCTTTCGACATGCCAGCCATATCTAACTGCAGCTGTCTCTTCTCCGCAATAACCCTCCCAATCTTCTCCAACATCTCCTCCGTCAGCTTCCCCTTCCCCTTTGCCCTCTTCATCTTCCTCTCCAACCGATTAATCTCCTTCAACGGCGTCCTCATCTTCTCAATCAACTTCTTCTTCTCCTCTTTTTCCTCATCCTCTTTCATCTTCGCTGCAATATACTCTGGATCATGTCGCGTCCTAAAAATCGAGTATTTATTCCGCAACTCATCGATCACACTCCCCGGCATCGGCGGCCTCAATAACGTCGGCACGAAACTCTTTTGCTCAACCTCCATCCGTAATGTATCAGAGGGAGTGTCTTTGTGTTCTTTAGGCGCTTTTTCAGGCCACTGTATCTTGATTGCAGAGCCGTCGGGCATACGAACAAAGCGTTGGTAAGATACGCTGGCTCCTTTGAAGGGGGAGTGCTTGTCGAAGTAAGGTTTGCTGGTCTCAAGTTTCTCGCAGACGACGTCTTCGTGGATGCCTGTTTCTGCGTTTTTGAGCTTCGTGACAAGGCGGATCCAGGAGAATGGGATGGGTTGCTCGATGGAGCGGATGGGGCGTTTGTCTTGTTCTTGTTCATTGGCTAACATCCAGTCGGGGATTTTGACATCGACCTAGGACGTCCGTCAGCTCAGCTCGGCTCTGCACTCGAGAGGTCTTGGAGAGTTGGTGATGGAGATATACCATATTCAAACCTTCAACCTTACACTCCCCCCTCGAAAAATCCATCTCCACAACCGTCCCAATCTTCCCCTTATCCCTCCCCTCCATAATCGCCACTCTATCACCTACCACGATCGTAGGATACTTGCCCCCAATATACAATCGTTGATCCCACCTCGCTTTCTTCGTCAAAACCGGCCCTTTACTCCTTAACGTATTGACCGTCCCATACGTCTCCACTTTATCTCCTACATCTCTCTTTGGAGCTAATGGTCCTAATTCCCAGTCTTCTCTGCGAGCTATTCGAGCAGCTTTGATCTGGTCAACCTCATCTCTCCGCTGAAAGCGTGCTTGCTCCATTGTGTTCTTCCGCCATTCTCGTTGTTTCTTTTCGTTTCGTTTGGCGGCGCGCCGGACAGCTTGCTTTTCTGCGAGGATCGTCCGTCGGATTACTTTCTGCATTGTTGCAGAGGGTTGGCGGGCGCAATTGGAGGTGAACAATGCAGTTGGAACTTTTTGATGCCCTGGAGCTCGACGCTAGTGGAGATTGAGGGATTTGACACCTCAGGCAGCAAGGCCGTCAGTTCTCTCCTAAGGACATCCATCATCACTCTCTACTACACTACAAAAACACACATCCAAGGACATTCACTATGACTCTCTAGGTACATCACGAAAATACATCGCACAACGACAGCTACCCATCACACTCTCTCCACACGTCACGAAAGTGTATTACGCAAGGACAACTGCCAAGTCATCCGAGCAGTGTTCAAATTTAGGATCACCAGATAATCGCTGTCTGGTGAATTCATTCAATCATAATCAGTCGTCTTCTACCACCATGGCTTCCACTTTGAAAAGATTCTAACATCAAACTCTGAACCAGTCTCAAAACTCTGTATCGACGAAATGAAACTGATATTCAGCTCTCTACATGGTACGTCAGCCACTTGTCTTGCTCTTGCCTGTAAAGGCCTGTACCAGCTTTAAAAACAAGAACTTCCTTACCATGCGGAATCGCTCGGTCCTACCTGCGAATTCTGGGTTGACTTCAATGGCATTCGTACTTCCGCGGTCATGCCCTTAGTGGGGTTATCGAAGGAATGAATGGGCGATAGATACGATTTCGATTCAGTCATCGACGGATTTGTGAGTGTTGCTATGTACTGTACGACCAAATTGACGGAGAGGATATCGACGATATCAAATGTGATTGCAGAAGACGTGCGCTGCAATCTCGATGGGGATGATTATGAGAAATCTGGTCGCCTACTCCCCGAGCCAGGCGAAGTCTAGTATGACATAGTTTTTGAAGAAATATTAGGGGATCCCCCGGAGTCGTTACTATCCAGAGGACGAGGTCTGGGAAAATATATGGGGATCTACACAGGTGTCCCGATACTTGTTTTCATCTCTTGAGCGAGCCGAATCACTGCAGGAAGACAATCCAATTCTGTGGGAACATGTGGAAAGATTCAGATATAAGAGAAGGAATTTGATCAGAAGTAGGTCACCTATATGAAACGAACTCAATGCTCGGCGGTGGAGAACAATCTGATGTGAAGACAAGGAATTACCTAACTTGAAGTGAACCGCCAAACCTTCGTCTCTCAGATAATCCCACCTCCAACACCTACTCCTGAACACCTCAGCCCTTCAACCTTCCTCCACCGTCCCAGGGATTTGGATTCACGACACCCTACAACAATTTTGATGGAGCTTCGATTAACATGATAAGGTTTAGAGTTCGGGCACGTGATGGATGCATTTCAGGGCAAAGCAGATGGGAGGGCTTGAGTTCTATTTGCATGGGGAGGATAATTTGGCCCAAATTTCTGTGATAAAGTAGATTTCCTGTAGTTCATGTCCAATTAAAAATACAAAGAAGCTTTGCAGTAATTTTATTTGATTTAACAGTGGTGAAGTAGCATAACTTCCCGAAACACTTCTGATTTGACATAAATTTCATAAAGTCCTGCATATCATCTCACCAAGTCCTTGGCGGCTCTTACAACTCCCCACCCCACCCAGTCTGCCTCGCCTGGCTCATCACTGCGCCTCTAATGATATGCGTGTACCTTTGGGCCAAAGAAGGAATGTAACCCATTGGTCATGTTTCTGCAAAAGTCAACATACAGTTCAACAGTCATATCAATCTTCAGCTCTGCAAGGAATTGGCGGGTTTTAGCTCCCGTTGTTGCAACAGGCGGGTTTTCCTTCGGCGTTGTTCCACGTCGGCAGATCTGCCTGCCTTGCTTCCGCTGCTGCGACTCCCTATTTCAAAGTGAATGGACCTGGAACATATATCGCATTCGCGGATAAGGACCAAATCAGGAATTGGTGAATGTGCTTGTCGCTGGCCATAAAGGCATTAAACCGATGGTATTGTGAAGATCTCCATGATGCACAGCTGCTGCTTCTCTTCTTTCCAATAACACGTAAACACAAATCATCAGTTTCTTCATAGGGTAGAATACGAAGTACGAAGACTCAAAATTCAAAAGGTGACTCGTGTTTTGGAAGTCAGAACAGTCCAGCTCATTCAAGTCCTTAAAAGGGAACTCGCCAACCTTAGGAACGAGGCCGCCAAAAAATCTCCCGCTACCGAGAGGTGCTGAAGCATCTTGCCATCTCTCGACATCCTCAACAACGAACGAAATTCCATCGACGACCTCACGCGAGCCCATTACAAGCACCACTTTCCAACATTTCACTTGGCAAAGTCGCTCTCTAACACTTTCTCACATCTCGACCGTCACGATGGCGGAAATCCGTCGAAAGCTCGTCATTGTAGGCGATGGTGCCTGCGGTAAGACCTGCTTGTTGATGTAAGTACCCATCATGCATCGAGGTCTAGTTTCGCAGATGGACCTGATGAAGGACATTTATGCTAATAATATTGAAGTGTCTTCTCCAAGGGTACTTTCCCAGAGGTAGGCCTTTCAACGACTCTTTACGTTTATGCCAATCCTGGAACTTGCGCGGCCTCGACGACACCGCGTCAACACTCCCACGATAGCTCCACCACCACCCGAAAGACAAATACATACAATTGATGGAGTTGCATACTAATGGTTTGGTCACATAGGTTTACGTCCCAACTGTCTTCGAGAACTACGTCGCCGATGTCGAGGTTGATGGAAAGCACGTTGAGCTAGCTCTATGGGATACGGCTGGACAAGAAGATTACGATCGTCTCCGACCCCTCTCATACCCAGATTCGCATGTCATCCTGATCTGCTTTGCTGTCGACTCTCCCGACTCTCTCGATAACGTTCAAGAGAAGGTACTGTTGCCACCAATTCTTCTCCTTCCAACCTCAAGATAAGAAATCACTGACACGTGCTCAAATATAGTGGATCTCCGAAGTTCTTCATTTCTGCAGCGGTCTCCCCATCATCCTCGTTGGTTGCAAGAAAGATCTGCGCTACGATCAGAAGACCATTGAGGAGCTCCACAAGACCAGCCAGAAGCCCGTTACTCCCGAGCAGGTAAGACGACCCCTCCCGGCTGCAGCCTTACATAAAAAGAAATGGCAATGGATCTGCGACCAAACCCCCTAGATACAAAGACTGACGGTTTTGTTTACAGGGTGAGGAGGTTCGCAAGAAGATTGGCGCTTACAAGTACCTTGAGTGTTCAGCAAAGACCAACGAGGGTGTCCGTGAAGTTTTTGAACACGCCACACGTGCCGCCCTCTTGACCAAGAAGAAGAAGGAGAAGAAGTGCATTGTTCTGTAAAGCTACCACATTATCGACCTCTCTTTCTCTAATGCGATCGGATTCTCTACACTGCTACCCGAACCTCTACTAGGTGATAAGGAGTTTGCATCCAGGACGAGATATGTGCTTTGCAGGTTTCTGTGCATGGCTTCTCTTTCCGGCATTGATCTATCTTTGATACCTCGTGGAATCCCTTTCCAATCCAACCCAATCCTCGCAGACTTCAATCCCCACAAACGAAACAACACGACCTTGCTACCTCTGTTACTGCGCTTCTTCCTGGTTCGGACACATCTGGCATGGGGGCTTCTTCTCTTGTTACCGCTATTTCTTCTCTGCTGCTGCGATTGCGTTTTTCTGCAAGATCTTTGTGTGGTATGTGCTTTCCTTTGCTCTCTCCTGCGCTAAGAGTGGATGGATCTGGATCTTAGGGGCTATGCTGCTTCTCATGCTACTACGTCTCCCTCTCGGTTGTGTTTCGTTGGTGACAGGCAGGGAGAAGGGATGTGCATTTTGTAAGGTGTAATAGCAATAGGCGTAGTCTATCGAGATGTTTTCGAGTTTCAGGAGGCGATGTGTCCGGACACGAGGTTGCAGCTATTCCATGAGAGAACCATCCTGGATAATGACTGAGTGCTCTTGATCCGACTTGTTTACAGAATTAGTAGGTAAAGGTTCACGTTTCTTTCTGATAGACCTCCATTAAATCAGATTTCAGCCTCACGTGGATATTTCTGGTGGTCTTCACCTTCGGTGGGTTCACTGGAAGTCCCTTCGATTACGCGCTTCTTTTATGTCTTTGCAATTCAGAGAGCCTCTTTAGACAACCGCACATCCAAGTTCAACCGCCAACAGAAGAATCCAATTCTTTCGTACAACAAGTAGTCATCTTGAACGGTTGCCGTTTCCCAAATCTCCCATTGTGCCTCAATCAACAACCACTATTTGCATCTCTTCGTCTTCGACTCGATTGATCACATTCACTCAAACGATTCCGGAATCCACCCTTTCAGCCTCCGGAGGTGCCTCGCCTTCGACCAACTCAGTCACTCTATTTCCTCTCTCACAGCCCCACAAGTCCATCGCCGTCTCCACCCCAACTGACCTCATCTAAGTCCATCACCTTCTCCACCTCAACTGACCCCATTTAACAACCATTCTAGACTTCTACATCAACACCCAACCCGCCAACCGCAACCATGTGCAAAGAAACCATGCAAAAGTACAGTACTTGCTACTGCTACATCATCCTCTACGACATCTGCGCCCAACACAGTTCGTATTTTCATTTCTCCTTCTCACCACTCTTCAAAAGAAGTTTGCTGACACTTCGGTCCTGAAAAGTCGAGCACACGCGCCTGCAAATCGACAACGATCCCTGCCCCGGCCTAATTTATATGTCGACCGAGTCTGCTCGTGGCTGCGGACACGTGGGGTGTGTGGAGAAGGTCGAGAAGTTTTATACGTTTGAGAATAATAGTGCTAGGATGTTTAAGAAGGAGTATGTCATCCACTCTGAAAGTAGTAAATTTCCTACTACTTCTACGCAACTGCATATGTAAGGACTACTGCTAACGGTGTAATCTCCACAGTGGCAAGAAGAGTCGCGAGCTGAAGGAACGAGAGGAGCGCCAGAAGCGGGAGAAGGAGGAGCGGGAACGTAAATTGGCGGAGAGAGAGGAACGGGATAGGCTGTTTTGGGAGGAGAAGCGGAAGAAGAAGATGAAGAAGGAGAAGCTTGAGGAACGGGACGAGGTTGATATGTAAGTCTTTCTCTTGAAGTGAAACTATTCTAGGGTCCTGCTCTGGGAGGGAGTTAACTTTGGTTTTAGGAGGCAGATTCAGCCATGGCTTGGAGGTGCTCAACAAGGAGATGTGAATATGAATGTTTGAGGACTTTGAGATTCTTCGTTTGTTCTTTGGCGTTCAGCGACTAAGCAAATGGATTGTACCTGGTAGTGTATACCGAGCTCAAGGAAAGGTAACAAATTTGAAGCTCACATGCTACCTCTGGCACACTTGGTCATTCCCACGCACTAAAGGGTATCTTGAAAATGGATGCACTTAATGAGGAAATTCTTGCACGCTATACGTCTTTAATAGAGTTCGGCGAAAAGCCGTGGTTGAGAGGGGATGCGGATCAGCAGAAAGACGTTGCTGTGGATGGAGTTTGAGCTAGAGTGATTCTATGAGATTCTTTCACCACGCCATCGTTTGATCGATTTCAGTTACCTGGGGTTTCTTATCCTTAAGCTACCCTCTCTATTGCTATCGATTTAAGGCAAGGAATTTCAGTATCGTATCACTGAATACTTTGAGTGATCAAGGGCAATTCTAGGACCAGTGCTGTAGTCAATCAAAGTCCAATTCCACATCTACCTTGAGACATCGACAGATGTGACACTGCCGCTCCCAGGATGCTTGAACGTCTTTGCCAACAGAGGAGCCTTCATGATTCATATCTTCTATTCCAAAATAGCATGTCTTCGTATCCTACAGTCTATACATCTAACGACATTGTCCCACACCCCCTTCATTCCGTACCATCTTCGCAATCGCCTGCACCAAACTAATGCCCATAACCACAAACCCAAACGCCACACAAGCAACCGCAGGAACCGTCTTCCAACTCCTAGTACTGAGCTTAATATAGCAAAGTGGTGGCAGAATATATGCTAGCGCACATGCACTCGTAGCGCCGATCAACTCAAACACTGCTCCAAGATCACAAGTCACCAAACTCAAGACCATGGAACTAACCACTAAGCTCGTAGAAAAGATCAAGTGAAGGTTCATGTTGAAAGGTTCCCCAGGGAACCAGTAATTAAACATTACTTCGCGGCAGACGAACGCTTCGAGGGGAAGAGTGGTGAGCATGTTGAGCCCAAAGCAGAGGCGCGCTATGTTGACCATCGTGTTGTCGGAGGGGAAGTTGTTCAGGACGTTGCCTTCGGTTTTAGAGCCGAAGGTTAGGAAGCCGGCAAGGGCCATGAGCAGACAGGCCAGCATGGAGATTCCTGTGCTGTAGTGGGTTACGCGGGCGAAGCGGTCGATGGTGGGGGTTTTGAGGGAGCCGTAGATTAGGAGGGAGTTATGGTGGCAGACGAATGCTGATATTTGTTAGTTGTGGGCAGATATGTGTGGTGAGAGGGACGAACCGAAGGATATTACCCCTATGGCTTGGAATATCCCGTTGTTGATTGTCAGCAGGGGAGTACTAAAGCCCCCCCGAGAATCTGCTGGGACTCTGAAGCCTTGTGTAACCACCGCGAACAAAATGACCATCATGCTGATCAACGCAAGCGTACTCGCTTTTGCCAGCTATTCCCGTCAGCTCTGCTCTTGGTTTTAGGCCACAATATCTTACCTTGGCAATATCTCTATAAAGACTTAAAGGATAGCTAATCCCCAAAATAAAAATCATAATAACTGCCCTCCTATTAACCAGTAGCCCCAGCACTGGTATATCTCCCAAACTCGGCCAAATAGCAGCCATAACATGCGGAATCGAATCTCCCACAATAATGCCAAAAGCCACCATCCCACCAAACGCAAAAGCCCACTGAGCAATAGAAATAGCAATCAAGCCCGTCTTCCCAAAACAGTGCTGTACCGTCCCTTGAAAGCTATTGCTGCCGCTCAACTTGCTGTTTATTACGATGAGGCGGATTGTCCAGTCCACCGTGATTGTGAGGACGATGAGCAGAATTATGCCTGTAAGAAGGCCAGCTTGACGGAATGCGTAGGGCTGTCCTATAATTCCTGCGCCTATGATAGAATTCGCCATATTCATGAACGCACTCCGTACCCCTGATTTCGGGCGTGCCTGCTCCTGCTCTGCCCATTCCTGCACATCTTCGTCGTTGCCCCAGGGACTGGCTGCCAGTGTCACGGAGGGAGCTTCGATGTCTGTAAGGAGGGGTACGAAGGCTGGGGGTCTAGGATCGCGGCGCCCAGAAAGCGGGGAATCGTTGTAGGAAGGAGGAGCGCCGTTGGCCGCATCGGTGTCGATAGCAGGCGGTAGATCGAAACGTACTCGATTGGGAGTTCGTGGGGTTCGAGGCTCGTCTTGGGGAGAGCTGCGGCCTGGGTGGACGATTATGTCCTCTTCGTCTTCGGAGGAATTGCCTGAGAGGAGGCCTCGATCTTCCTCGTTTGTGGGTTCGGTCGGATTCTCGCCATCCCGTCGAACGCTATTTGTTTTGGCCTTGGCCATGCTGCTATGGAGGAGGCATGGTGTTGAAGGCTTGTATTGGCAGTGAAGCTTATGTTGCGGCTCTTTGAGGTGTCCTGTTCGTATTGTTCGCTTAGATGCGGACGGGCTGGACTGATTCGTACTCCTTGTCAGATCGAGCTATTTTGAGACAGGGGTATTCACTTAAGGGTCCCATTGGTCTGTTTCAGGTCACATAACTGTTGAGTGCTCCATTGAATTCGTCTTCCATGAAAGTTTTCGGTCTATTATGTGTATGTGACCCTCAGAATGTACAACTCGGCCTCATCATGCCTCTTTTCGTGGTGTGCAGGCCATGCCCGCTCCCAGAGAGCGCTCATGCAAATGCTATCGCTAATAATTACAAGTTTTAAGAGCTCCAAGTGGAAACTCTGTGGAAAAGCCAGATAATTCTACACTGGAAAATATCCAGATATGCGTCTTTGCCGTGATACAGCCCCATCCTGTCAGACTTTGCTGGCTACATGGAGAACGTTGTGAACAAAAGCAAGTTCACTTACTTCTGGAGAAGCAGAACAGGCTGGAAGACATATGGATACCATGAAAAGGGGAAACGGAGTGCATGTGTCGAGTGATGCAAATCGTGTGAAGAAGGGTGGAAACGTGGCCACCGATCCTCAAGTGAGAAGGTTGTTCAAGACAAGAGTGTGACGAGGGCAAATGCTGGGAAGAACATTGTGAGCAGGTTGATATCGATCTGTGGCGAAGCGGAATTCTTTGTCGGGGATGCCGTCGGAGAGGTAGAGGTCTCTGCAGCAGCAGTTCCGGAAGAGTCAGCAGTCTGATGACCGTTCAATCCTGGGGTTCCAGTCCCTGATGGTGCTGGCTGGCCAGACGTCGTGGAAGCCGTGGCAGCAGTCGGCGAAGTTGGAGCGCCTGAAGAAGATCCTGTAGGTCCCACATTAGAATCGGTCTGAGACAAGACGCCTGTAGTTCCAGAAGTGGAGACAGTGGCAGAGCTCGGAAGAGCCATTGAGGATGAAGGTTGCCCACCAGTACTTGTAGTCTCTGAAGAGGTAGCGGACGAGGATGTTGACTTGAGGGCAAATCCTATTGCATGTCAGTCCATATTCACCTCTTCAGAATCAACTCTAAAACTTACCAACTCGGTTCCCGTCGATGTCAAAGACAGTATACACATTCTTCAGAAATGTGTCTCCTAGAAGCCACTCGCCATCAACAACAGGATGTCCATACACGTTGCTCGTGCAAGCGCCATTCGCCATTGGGCCAACCCAATCCTTAGAAGAAACATTGTAGGTAACTCCGGAGAAAGTGAAGGTCAAGGGCGTCGTAGTGGTGCAAGGCACTGTCCATGTTGTGCCATCGGACGACTTCGCTCCTGGAACGGTACCGTGAAACTGGGCAACATCGTCTGCAGGCGCAAAAATGTACGACGTTCCAGTGTCGATGTAAGCGAGCCTGCCAGTGATACCGGCGTTTTTGCCGGCTAATCCAAGGCCATCCATTGGGATTGCCCAGTCGCCCTCAGCATTGGCCGACACAGCATTAAAGTCGAGACTGCCAGTGTACTTTGATTTATCAGGGGCGCCAAAGGAAATCTCTCCAGTGTTAGGTCCATCCGAGTTCCGGTTGATGCTGACCCCAAAGAGGTTTGACTTCAAAGACTTGGAAGCAACGAGACACTGGATGAAATTCGGATATGTGCCGGGAGCTTGTGAGAGGCCAAGAATTCCGTCCATTGGGAAAGCGCTGAAATCGTTCGAAGTGACATTAGCAATTCCAAGTGTCACGGTAAGTGTGATCCCAGCAATACTTAGACTATCGTTTGCAAAAGTGCCAGTCACCGAGCCCGAGCCGTATGCAAGTGTAAGGCTACTGCCATCGATGGTCTTGTATGTATTAGAATCTGCTGGCCCGAACGAGTTGTGAGTCTTGCAGGCTGGAGATGTACAGGTAGATCCCATTACCCAACTTTGCCCTGCGCCAGAATCAAGGAGCATGTAAAGAGGCTTGTTAGTAGATCCCAGGAGCACTTGTGCAAAGTACGAGTAGTCGGTTCCATCCTGATCGATACCTGCGCTGTTGGTTTGAGTAGGGGTGGCGGCGGTGACAACAGCGTAGGTATTCGTGGCCCGCTTCATCATAATCTCGCCCTCCTTGCCCTCCGACTCTGTAGCATAAACACGTCGATGTTGGTGTGGGTTTTGATACTTGTTCTTCAATCGCGCCGCCAGACCACGGATTTGAACATCATGAGGAAGGTCATTCTGTTGAGCTCGTGTTAGCCAAAATACCTCTGGCCTATGGTGAATAAATAGTTACCTCAGGGAGTCTCTGGATGATCTTCAAGGAAGCACGCTCACCAACCTGAGACTCCGCGGCCGTGAGCTCGCGTTTGGAGGCAATGCAGGTGTGATCAAGGATACATCGATAAGGCGGAATCCACGGATAGAAAGCTTGAGCAAGTTGGATATAAGCCAACAACCACAAGAGGGCCTTGAAGAGCAACATATCGACGGTGTGAATTGAGAGAGCTTTAGGACGTTTTCATGGATGAATTGAAGGTTGAGGCGAGCTATAAATAGGCCTCTGAAGTTGTACTGTTGTCGAACGGCAAAGATCAATCAAATATGAAGGTATGACCAGTTTGCGTTGTGAAGTCCAGAAGTTTGGAGGACGTGTTTTGCGTGGCAAGTTTTCCCGGTTGCTTTCACCCAACGAGACGCTGAAATTCGTAAACAACTCTCGTTGACTATCCCAGATATCCGGACTGCACAGTAGACACGCCAAAGTCAGAGAGAATCGAGTATTAATCTTTCAAATTCGTAGGTGGATTGGCGGCGGGTTCGGGAGACACTGTGTGAGTACCAGACTCCTGGGTAGGTTTGAATATTAGGATTATGATTGCAGAAACATAGATGACGGTAATGCACAAGCAGGTCGAAGACAGTTAAGTCGTCGACATTGCTCAATTACAATAAATCGTAGGATAGGGAAAGTCGTGAGAATCTAGACGACGAACGGGATATGCGCGGAAGGTCCGAAAAGAAAGGCAAGAAAGAGGGGTTTGCAATTCGTTTAACTTTTAAGTGTTGGAAAAGGAAAGAGGCACAAATTATAGATAAAAGGGTCCTGAACGTGGACCTGGAACTGGAACTGGACCTGGGGAATTTGAGGTCGTGGAGAGAGATAGAGGAGGATGGCGGAGGAGAATGAAGAAAGATGGAGCTAAGCTGCAGGAAGCAGGAGAGGTTGGATGATCCGTTTTCGGTGGTTCCTGGCGCAGGGATAGATGCACGCTATGGTCGATTCGGGTTGGGGATCATCTCTAAAGATGCAGAGGCCACAAGACACCCAAATTCTCCAAGATCCAAACTCTTTTTAGTCAATGGAATTGCAGCGAAAGTCCCTTGGAAGCAGCGGATGCTGGTCATGGCTACCTGAAGCACGCTGGTACGAGTCAATAATATCAGCAACTATTCACGAATGGGGTCCGAAGCATCTGCAGGGGATGAATTGGCTTGCTTGCCCAGGCGCCTTTTATCAGCCGCCATGGAACTCCATAACCTAATCGGGCTTGACTGCAAAGTACAGACCCAATCACCGTTGGGATGTAAGACATGGCTATCAGAATTTAGATTGCACACCATGTCGGCGTCTGTGCGTTCCTGAGTACGGTTGTGCTCTATCTCTAGAAGGCCAGAAGCTCTCCCATCCGCTGGTGATACGCAACTAAAAATTCTCTCTCCCACCAGAAAGTTTGTCATTTTCACAAGCCACTTCAAATTTGCCCTTGCGCAGTGCGCGCCTTTCTTCTTCCTTGGCGGATCTTGAAACAGCCATTCAATTCGAATTGTGATCGCCGACGCGATTGAACTTTGCCAAATTTTTTGCCAGTATCTTTCGTTAGAGTCTGCAGAAGTCTGCTGGTGGCTTGCTTCGTATGGCTGATGACCGAAATACCCCTGAGATTGGCGACCAGGGCCAGATGCGCAAAGAGCGAGTTCGGGTTCGTGCATTGGCCTGATCCTAGAGAAGTTTTCAGAGCAAGGGAGACAGGCAAACCGGGGTAACAATTTAGACGTTGCGTCAGAAATCAAATGACTTCAGTTGTAATGGCTCTTTTGCAAAATACCGCTGTGCAATGTGTTTCCGAATAGTGATGCTTAGGCCAATAAAAATTGAAAGAAGGGCTGCCAAGTGGCAGTTGCCGCAGTACCTATTGTCAAACATGTGATTGACGGCTGGGAGATTTGATACGAACTCCACGAGTTTATCACTTGGCACCTCTATCAACACGTAGGGTTTAATCCTGAAAGGGGAAGTAACCACAGATAGCCAAGCAAGTAGTGATTCGATGCTAGGAGTTTGAGAGCTTCAAAAAAGAAACCCACGAGGCTACTGTGAAAGTTGACATACCTCAATCCACTTCAATAATCAAAAATGGGTAGAGATTCTTCTGGGAAAACGAATGCCTAGTCGCTCATCCTGGTTCTACAATTGGACTTGGAGGATATCAGGAGTTGAATTTAGTTCTTCGGAGAACCTTTCGTTGATCGATGAAGCTTTCTGAACGATCTAGCTTATATTCTAACGTCTATTGTAACTCTGCGCCTGAGGTGCTCTCCCGAGCACTAATACCCCTGCCATTGAGCTGACCGAACCCAATCAGTCAAGCAAATGAGGTCGTTGAAGTTGAAGTCTCTGCGGAAGTCCGGAAGTCTCTGGCCGTTGGAAAAGGTTGAACGATTGATGCCTTTATGTCCAAACCCGCGTGGCACTAGCGACCAGGAAGTGCAACGAAAGCCAGGCCACAACAAGGAGAAGTGTTTGTATTTTGAGTCGTTTAGTCGAGCTGTTGTTTTGGTCCGGAGACTGGAACGTTGGGACTGAGTTGAAATGTGTCGCCGATTAGTGTGGTTTGTGTAGGGTCGACGGATCCTGGGAATGTGACTCTTCAGGGAGGAAGAGACGGGTTAGCGGGAAACGAGCTGAAACAGCCTAGTGGTGCATTTAGAGCTCCATTCATACATGGGAGAAGGGAGGATTGGAACAAGGTGCTCATCGTTGATGGAGACATCGTTGTGGACAGTATGTGCTTTAGTTCTAGCTCGAAAACACCTACGGTAGGGTTTTGGGTGGAACTTTCTGTTGAAACTTTAGACTGAGACTTCGTGAAAGGAGAGAGAGGCAGGTGATTTGAAAGATTTTATATATCTTCATGTGTTCAAAGCCATGCCTTGTGAATCATTGGCCCAATTCTCCATCACGAGAATACCAAGTCTGGTAATAACTCTGGGCTGGCACTTATTGAAGCCCTTTCAGAACCATTGTGACATTACTCATAGTCATACAAGTACCACCATCTACCAGGGTTGAGTCCTCGAACTGCCTTTTGCTCCTGTGATACCCCTTACATCCTCGCCCGTTCTCCTTGGCTGGCCTTTCACCAATTTTCTGAACAATAAGTTTGAGCCCAACAAAGAAGTGAACGATGGAATAGTAAGCTAAGTCTCGTCATACGAGTGATTCGATAGAAACTCGGAGAGTCCATCACTTGATCAATTGGAAAGCAGATGTAGTTTGATTCTGTAACGCGAAGTGTGGGTTTCTGAAGACAGATCTCTCCGCTCATACTGAGTATTCGATACACCAATCATTAGATGTTTTGAGGATGTTTCGAGCCTTCGAATACTCTGGTTGAGCATTGACGGTAGCCTTGATGGTCTTGAAGAAAGCTGCTCTTTGATCCTCCTCTATCTCTCCAGTTGCTATCAACGTCCTTAGAAAGACCCAGACCGATTCGTGAGTCCATTTGAACGATTCGGCTAGTCCAAGTATTTCTCTGCAAATATATGAATTCCTCTCGATCCGAGCACTCTTTGAAGGCTCGATAGAGAGGAGATGAAATAGCAGAAAAGACCATCCAGAAGTGTCAGCAGGATGCCTCAAACACCAATCTTTCACAACAGAAAGCATCTTGGAAGTATCGAAGTGCCATAAGCCCCGAAGGGATTGAGAAACCTGGAGAAGCCACCGCAAGTGAAGCCAGGCATAGTAATTCCGAGGATGTCTTTCCGCTGCAACCAAAACAACGGTGGTGAGATCCTGCTGTATATCATGTGGATAGTTCATTGACTCAAGAACCTGAACAAGCCAACGTCGGTGCCCCCAAAGAGTTGGTGATTTGGTATGTCGATGTAGCCGCGAAGTCAAGAAACTATCTACAGCCAACAATTCCCGCCTCAAGGCCATATGAAGCTCCGCCCCGAAACCTGTCCGAAGCTCTTGTATAATCCGTTTCCGTGCATTGGCTGCAGTGATATGCTCCGGGTCCATTAACAGAATGACAGCTGTGGCATTTCGAATATCCTGAAACATTTTTTCCTTGAAGTCCTCTAGACACTTGAAGAATATCTGGCGGGCAGCTACGAAAGCTTGGACGAGTTTGAGTTTTGGTACTGCAATGCTATTCCCATCGACTAGAACGTTGCAACCTGGTGGTAGCGGGTGACTTTTCCCAAGGATCTCAATTTCAAGTAAGTTAGATGTGTCTAAATTGAGTGCTTCGACGATGTCGTGGTAAGTAGCTTGAGGATCGCTGGCCATTATTGATGCTGCGGCACCTTGATCGAGAGCTCTGGACATTTTGAGGACTTCGGTGATCGTTCATTCCCTTTCACATGAGTTTAGACTATAAGATGATGGTAGACTGTTGTCATGTGAATGCTTTAGAACGTTGGTTTGCAGAAGTTCGAATCAGCCTTGTGAAATTCAAGTGTCCGTGCACGACGCCTTCTCCATCTTTCGGCCTCGTTTTCTTTAAACCTCAGTCCACTGCTCTCCCAGGGAACTCATAAGTACGAGCAACGAGAACTCCGGGCCATCCAAGAAACCTTTCCGGAGCTGGACATCAAGACGCGCGATATCCAAGATGCCTTCAATACTCTTAATGGTCTTCGTCCTTCAGCTCGCTATCCATCTAGTGAACACGTTTGGAGCCGCGACGATCAATAACCTGGTATGAGCGAATGTTCTTGGTATATTCTTGCAAAGCTAATGAAAAGTAGTTATGGAATCTCTACAATCGTCTCCCAACTCCGACCGCCAAATCAGCACAAGAGCAACGCGAGCTCAAGCGCCAGTTCTTGAAGATAAAGACAGAGATGAACGCTACGAGCAGTCAGGATGAATTTGCAAAGTGGGCCAAGCTGAGGAGACAGCATGATAAAGTGGTAGAACAACTGGAGAAGTCAAGTAAGATTCTCCAAATTGTCTTGTAGATCGCAGTCTTCAAGAGAACGCTCACTGACCCATCACCACAGAAGCCTCGTCTGACTCTATGAAATCCACATTCGACAGCACGGTATCTACAATGCGATGGCTTGGCACAAATGGTCTGCGGATGTTTCTACAATTCTGGTACTCGAAGCAAGCTATGTTCTGGATCCCGAAGGGCTGGGTGCCATATTACGCTGAGTGGCTGTTGTCCTTCCCTCGAGCACCGTTAGGCAGCATCAGCATACAGGCCTGGTCATTGGCCTGTGCAGCGATTATACTGCTCGTCAGTGATGCGTTGGTGGCTACGATAGCATTGGTTATGAGTGCAGGAAAAGGGCCAGCGCAAAAGGGAGAACCGATGAAGTTCGCAGGGGAGAAGGCAGGATCGGGCGAGAAGGCAAGCGCGGAGAAGATCAAGAAGGAGCTGTGATACCTTGTTCGCCTGGTACTATCAATTCTGGAAGGATGGATGTCTCTCATCAAAAAGACGCAAAGGTCTTCATGGCTTTCGCTGAGACCCTGCAACACGAGTGAGATGACTCTTGGCAGAGTACTTTGGGTCGATCTGGGCATTCTTTTTGACTCTGAGTGACCATGGTAGAGAAGATCGCCAAAGCTTCGAAAGTGCCACGCTGAGGGGACTTTTTGACAGCAGAAAGTAGTCGTATGTTGTGTAGTTATAGCGGCTGTTGATACAGCAGAATAGTAAACATACCATTAAGAGAGACAAGACCCAGCCATCTACAATCGACGTGTTATAGAAATCGAGTATCCTCAGGAGAGGTACAGGTCTGGAAATTGTTGTTTTAAGAAAAGAAATCTCAAGCTCAGAAATATTTTCGGTGGAGAGCTTCAAGTTGAACTAAGTCAGATTTGGTACCGCCCAGCGGCAGTATTTGGTTTACTTCGCGCAAAGTGTCTCCTACTGTTTGACCCCCTCGACATCTAATGCTGGATTTTTTTATAACCTTTCCCTTATTCACCATGGCGATCACTTGGGGAACGTAAGTACCCTCTCTTTCTATCTATACAAGGAAATTTATTGACTTGTTCCAGCATCAAATCGCTCCTCCTCTTCTTCGGACCCATCCTCCTCCCCAAAGCAATAGCATACTACCGCTCCATCCGCGCAGCACCCGCCATCCACGGCGTTCCCATACGTCCCGTACCCCCCAACGTCTCCCGCGCCCTCATAATTCTCTTCATAACCGCCTCCGCCTTCCTCATCAAATCCCTCCCTTTCTTCTCCCCCGAAAACATATTCTCACTCACATCCTCCCGTCTCCAAATCCCCACCGACGTCCTCTTCACGCGTCTCTCGGCCTTACGACCTACAGGCCTGACTCCCTCAGACGAGAACCTGCGATTGAAGATTAATTCGCTGGAATCTAGATTGCTATACTTCCAATTTGGGCCAGATGTTATCATCGACTGTCCAGCCTGCAATGCAGAAGATCCGAAATCATATCTTTACTTTGCGCTGACTTCGGTCTTGGGACCTCACCTTTTCAATCTATGCATTCTGGCTCTTGTTACGAGTGGGTTGTTTACTGGGAAGGAGGCTACGATATGGAGGACGACGGCTACGATTGGAGCCACTTCTGTAGCGCTCGCGGAAGTGTATTTTATGAGCTCTTATAACTACCAAGGGAATGCACGAGCAACGAGATTAGAAGACATCGACACATTTTTCTGGAAGATGCGGGTGTATAGAGGAATCGGCATTGCGGCTCTGGATGGAGTGATTGGGTGGATGCTATATTTGAGTTCTACGAATCGAGCATTCTTGAACCCGCCTAGCACGGCCGAGAGAGTGGAATCTTCGACGAGGACGCTGGAGGTGGTGAGGAGTAAGATGAGTGCCATGGGCATCGTCAGGAATACGATTAATAGGGATGAGGAGCTGAGGAGTAGGAGTCAGGGCTATTGGGTTCATGAGGGGAGGTTGATGGGCGAGTTGATGGAAGAGAGGGAAGTTATTGAGGGTGTTAACAATGCGTTGGAGAATAGAGTCAATCTGCAGACTATCACTGCGGATGCTGAGGCATATGCTCAGAATGTAGTGGGTCCGCTGCAGGCGGTTCCTGGCATGAATGGGGTTATTTAGAGACGTTTCTGTGTTTAATACAGAAGCTATTGTCATCCGTTCCTTCTGCTCTCTCCGTTTGATATGGCAAGTATGTGACTCGTACGTTCACTCGTAAGAAAGGAGGTATTGTCTGGGATGCCCTTGAAAAGAACAACGTTGTCAGATCGATATGAAAACCTAGCTCTGTCTACTGAAGCGAGACTTGATGGTGGCTTCTTGCAAAAGAGTGAGGTGAATCCACAAAACTAGCCGTCAGTGAGTATAAGACCCATCCCACCCGTCTTTCCTCTTGACCTTCCTGATCCTTCGCTTAGAGGACAAGCAGCGCAACCACTTACACTTCTTCCCAGGGGACTGAGTCACGATTCTAATTTCAAACGGTACCACAAACTCCTCTTGCTCATCGTGAAGATGAAATCGGAATCGAAACTTTCCACCCTCGGCCTCGCCAGCCACTACCTTCCGTCTCTAAATCTAGGTAATGAGTTGAAGTTTGGCGAGACTGAAAAGGACCTGGTGATTCCGGTAGGGGAAGTCGGATGGCCTTCATTTAAACCTCTTCTTTGGCTTTCCTCTCCAAACTGCGATCGCTGATCTTTGAGTCGGCTTTGCTCTGGACTTTACCGTTGACTTGATCACCAATAAATAGTTGTCGTAAACCCTCCTAACTTCTTTAAGGGACATCTCGTCGGCATCTTGTCTCGCCGCATTAGTCGGTCCTGGTATACTTTTTATCTGTTCTTTGGCATTCACGTCGTAAGGTGGATCGATAAACGTTGAGCTGGCTTGGCTTTGCAACTTCTCAATTGTGAGTGAGATCAGCCGCTTCCTGTTGTGGATGCGCCTCAAGGCATGTTTCGTCGCGATCTCGTCCTGCCTCGTCGGAAGGTCCTGCATAGCTCTGTTCATGCAAGCTGAATCACCAGACTCCTGACAACCTTTCACAATCTCCCTATGATACCCACTCGCCTGAGCTGCTCTCTCTTCATCGTCAGTTACAATACCACCACTTATCATAGCCTCATTTCCCTCGCCCTTCTCATTGCTCTTCACCTTCGCCGCGGGATTAGGTGAGACAAACAGATTCATTGGTCTCAGATATGAATCCGCAGTTTGCTAGCTGGAAAAATCGTCCGGGAACATGACTTTTTTATGGCGGTCTCGTGGACGATGTCGTATGAATGAGGACGAGTCTGGGTTTTTGTGTATTGGCCAGGGAATGCACATTTGAGGAGCGGGGGAAGAGGTGCTAAAAGTGATCCAATGGTTGGAGGAAGAGCGAGTTCGAAGGCGAAGACGACGAAGATAGTAACAAGGATAGGTGACGATATTGAGGAGGATGTATTGAATGCACTTCTTGTGTTGGAACTTTCCGGATCTGATCTCCGGGGTTCGAAGGATGGAGAGGGTTTTATACGAGTCCAAGAACGAGAACGGCTTGCACTTGCAGTCGAGATGAACAACGAAGGTTGGACCAGACTCACCATTGCTTGCTCACTACGTCACTGCTACCGACAGTCTGAACGTAACATCTTAACACATCTTCATGAAGTTATGACTCCAATTGAAAGGGCGAGTCGTCGCTGAAGGAATAAAAGATTACCATGAAATATGTTTGCGAGGCAGCCAGCCAGTCGCACCAACGACCAACGCCAATCGCAATGTTACTATAATACACGGAGCAAATCTATCACCCATATGCAAACATCTCTCATCCTCATCTCTCTCCACCCCTAGTATCAGGTCTCAACGGCGCAGAACTGCTCACACTTCCGCTCCTGCTCCCCGCAGTCGAGCCTTCTTCAGCACTGCGTTCAAGGAATCCCGTCCAGAGATCTGCTAGTGACTCTTTGGTTGCTGGGGGCTCGTTGAAGAATTCGGTTGATAATGAAGGTGTGCTTGGTGTTCGATGGAAGGGCGATACGGGTAGGCGTAGACTGTTGTTTGATGTGCCTGGTCTTGCGAGACCAGCTTGCTCTTTTTGCTCGTCGGTCCAGTTGAGTAGGGCTGCTATTAATTGGAGGATTTGGAATTTCTTTGGATCTGAACGATCAAGGGCTAGGAAGTGGAGGAAATGATTGGTGACGATTTGTCTACGAAAGTAAGTATGACACTAAGCAGGGTGGGAAAGGGTTTTGTACCTGTCGACATTGTCCTCTGGCTTGGCCTTTTTGAGAAACCTCAAGGCCTTCGTGAGGTGATCATTAAGCACTATTGCTTCATGGCGTAATTTTCCAATCAAGAGATTCTTCTCCTTAATCTCCTTTTCGAAGGGCGCCAGTCGATCGACTTCTGTTTGCAAAGCGCTCTTCGATGCATCGGCTTCTGATGCGCGGGTATCTGATTCCTGAACTAGCTTCTTCAACGCCTGAAGTTGTTCTTCATAAGATTCCACCATTTCACGAAGCTCTCGTTTTCGAGCCTCCTGGACTTCTTGCAGAGCCCTTTGAAGACCATCTATAGTTTGCGATTGGCTGTCTCGCTCAGCTACCGCTGCTTCAAGGGCTTCCTTTTGGGCCGAGAATTGCTCTTCAATTTCAGCAACTCTTTCCGTCAAGCCCTCTCTCATTGATCGCTCTTCCATGGCCAAGACTTCCCAATCTCCCATGGCCTCTTTGGCAGCTTCGGCTTCATCTCGCAGATGCTTTGTTTGTTGTACCAGATCCTCCCGTTCATGAATCCAATTCTGTTGAGAGAGATTATGTCGATTTCGCAGACTCGACAGCTCTTTCGAAGAGTCATTGGATTCCTCCTCTAGCCGCTTGACGTCGCCCTCCAAACCTTGCACACGCTTTTGAAGTATTTCGTTTTGGGATTCGAGTTCCTCTATCTGTTCCTTGGCCTCGGCCAGCTCCTCCTTGTCTGCCTTCAACCGCTCTCCCAAACTAGACTTGATGGTGTTAACACGGCCTAGGAGGTGTTGGTATTGGGTCTCTGCTTGTTCCTTCGCAGACTCGCTCTCTTCCAGCTCCGCTCTTATAGTCGATAATTCTTCCGTATGATGACCCTTGATTGTAGAAACTTCCTCAGTATGCTTCTGCTGAGCCACTGATAATTCCTCCAAATGCTGGCTCTTGATTGTAGATAGTTCCTCGGTATGCTTTCCCTGGATATCCTCCAATGACTTGCGCAATTGTTCGACCTCCGCTCGTAATGCTTCCCGTTCTTGTGACATTGTTTCGAATCGGATGCTGGCATCGGTAGTATCTGAAGCATTGCTTGCTATACTATCTTCTAATGTGTCGGGCTCTCGTTGTCTTGTTTGGTCAGATTGCTCAACACTGTGTCCATTACTTGTTGGCTCGTGACTATGACCATTCGTTTGCGGTTTAGGGATTTCTGGGAATTGTGCATCCTTTGGAGTATTCTGTTGATGCAGTCAGCGTCAGCCATCCGTTGTCTTTTGGACATTTGACAAATGGACAGGTGTCACTCGTACCACTCCGGATGTCTCTTCATCCTCCACTTCCCCATCACCGTCCCCATTCTCTGTAGCCGTATCCTTCTCGACATCTTGTTCTTTAACTGTACCACCATTGCTCTTTCCTTTCCCAACCTTTTTCTTCTTGTTGTTCTTTTTCTTAGGCGCTAGACATGCGTTAGTTGTACGTCCTTCAGATGCTAGTTCCCTGCAGCACAACCAAGACGGGCAAACAAACCTGATGAAGAACCTTGAGAGGGGTCTGAAGGAGTAACAGCCGACATCTTCGATTAAGTAGTGGTGGTGGTGGTGAGAAAATGTCCCATTAGTTGCTGCAATTCTCGAGCCTTTGTGTTCATTCGATTATTGAGCTGTCGTTGTCGTAAGTCGCCATCAAAGAGGTTTAGCGTTGCCGAGCCTGTGCTTTCTGTCCATACACAGCACATCCCAATGTGCATATCAAACATATCCAGATCCTCATACACTTTGGTCATCATGGACCTTGGAACAACATTGCTATCAACTGCCACTAGTCATATCTAATCCATTTCAATGATGTGAGTTATTTGGTACGCTCCATCTGTCCAGGAACAAATTCAGGTTCTACGGATCTACGAAGAACTGCGGGGAAAGCGTTTACAAGCATACCCTAAATACTAGTCACCAATTGTCATTGCCTCCGTCTATTTCTTGAGCTCATGGCTTGAAGTCCAGAACCATGGATTGCTTTGTGTGAAGGACGAAGTTGACCCTTAAATAACGTCTCCGTGCCCCTCCCGCAGTGGTGATACAGTAACTTTTATTTCCTTGATTTCTTTAAGTACCCCTCGGCTCCCTTGGAAAGATTCATTCAGGCATTACTTCAATCACAATGGCTTCCAGCGGAGTGGCAACCCGCAATTACATCAACTGGGATGCTCCAGGTGTCGAGAAGATTCCTCTAGGAGAGGCAGAGGATATCTAGGCTGCGGCCGACATGATTAACACAATCCAGAAGGCCCAGTACAATAAACACAGGCATATGTATGGAGGTGGGTTGCTTTATGGTCCAATTGTTGAAGATTCTCTCAACTGACCTCTGTTTAGGTATCCACGCTAGAACACAGGGTCTTGTTTAAGGAGAATTCATTATTGAAGATCTGCCATCCCATCTAGCTCAGAGCTTATTCTCCAAGCCTGCCAAATGCCCTATCTGTAGGCGTTGCAGCACTGAACTAGGAGATCCAACTCTGGACGACCGCATTCCTCAGCCTCATGGTTTGAGAACGAAGGTATCCAACGTCCCTTGGGAGATGTTCGACATTGGCAAGGACTACAACACTCAAGACATCGAGTTCAACAGCACGCCAGCCCTTGACTTGGCAGATGTTACGACGACCAAGGAGATCATTGATCTCCGTATCAAGTATGGTGGAAAGCCACCTGAGCTCTACAAGGACTTGGAGGCTCGTAAAGATACCGATCCCCAGAAGGTACGAGACCACGTCCGAAACACGCGTCTTGAGGTAAGTCTCCGGACCAAGGGAAAGGAACAGGAGGAATAGGAGGCTAATAGGAAGATGTAGTCTACCCGTTAGTATTCTCAAACCGCCTACTGATTCGGCACTATGTGATCAAATACTGCCTCGTCCCATCATTCGAGACACAAAAGAAGCTTTACGAGGGAACCGTCAGGCCAGACAGTCATTCAGACCGTTTTCTGTCGGACTGGTTGAAGGAATTCCACGGCCAACACGACGCCGAGTACCTCTTCCGAGTCCAACTTTGCGAGAGTCTCCAGGATCAACCCGTCGAATACGCAGGCAAGATCTCGGACCCGAGAAGCACCCATGGCAGACGGTTGCGAAACTTATGATTCCTAAGCAGGACAGCATGATTCTAGCTAGGAAGACGTTCTGGGAGGACCATCTCAGATTGGACCCATGGCGCGGATCGAAGAGCTTGCAACCTCTCGGACCACCTAACAGACTCCAAAGAGTTGGTATGTATCTGAGGCCTTGCTATTTCGTTAAGCAATCTAACAATAGGGTAGTCTACCCTGCCAGCCCTGAACTTCGCCACAAGATAAATGGTAGAAGAGAACTCAACATCACCAGCATTGACCAGATTCCTGACGGTGGATATGTGGAGGCATGATTGAGATAAGCACAATTGGATACCATGATCTCGATATAGCTTTCAGGATATTGTACATAACACAGGATACACGTAATCATCTCTAGGGAAACATCTTCAATGAATGACCGAAATGAATGGACAATTGAAATGAGATGTGGTTTATTGGTCTACCAACTACTCCTCGAGTTCGTTTTGATATCTCGCTATAGGGGCAGACTGGACAAAACCGCATCTGCAGAGGATATGCAATCATGGAGCACACCAGCGCGCCCCTCCTTCGTTCCTCCAGCTCGGTCTATCTCCTGCATTATTTTGAGTTATGGACCCTAGGACGAGACCCTTGTAACCAAGATACGACTTCAATTGCTCGCTCCTCTTGAGCGATTGAAGGCGAGGACGTCCCTACGGCCCACCAGACGTGATTCCCTTCCATCGCTGAAAAGGGCGGAGCCATTGACATCCAGCCTACATCTCAATCATACAACATCTCCATATTAAATTCGCAGCACAGCATAAAAATGTACGCACTAAGCGAACCCATTGAACTCATGGAGCTTTCACTCGAGCAATCATCAGGATTATAAAGGCGGTTCGTTCTGGGTCACTCGGGAATGTGATGAGGCTACTTAATACGAGTAGTGAGCTCGTATGAAAGCCAAAACAAGGGTATGTAGAGGACCTTGATACAATAAATGTAAAGACTGAAAGGAAGAAGTTTGGGGTGCGAAACGAAATTTTGTAGCTAGAAGGAGATTTTGAGGCTAGTCTCGATTAGGCAAGGCATATCTTGAGAGAGTCACATGTAGCCGTGCGCAATTCGTGCTCCGCTTTCGAAACTCCATCATCTTGCCACAACCCATCAACATCGTGAAAGTTGTCTGTCAGAGATCTGAATTGTTGAGATCAAATAAGATTCCATATTGGCTCTTAATTGGACATTCCCGAGACAATTTACTGACCTTTTTTTTTTTTTTATTCGTTCAGCCTTTCTACTTTCATCGTCTCGCGTTGGCTTCGTTCTGTTCATTATCAGACGGTAATTGAGCTCCGTGTCTCTTTCATCAACTTCTCATTCACTGGTCTTCGCCGACCATCTATCCTCGACCTTTTCCTTTCATCACCAGAAGAGAGTGTAACACCATGGCGTCACGCTCTTACATGGTTCCCAGCAAGACTGGCAACGGAGAAGCCTCACAAGCGGGCCAAGCCAGCCAAAAAGTTCAACAAGGTGCAAGCCCCGCGTTTATGGCTCAGGTTCTTGGAATCAAACGCGTTAAATCTGCTATTTCGGCACATCCCTCATGGTTCCTCTTTGATGAAAGTTCAGTTCTAACAAGTATAGACCG
Source organism: Gamarada debralockiae (assembly GCA_002803225.1). NCBI lineage: Eukaryota > Fungi > Ascomycota > Leotiomycetes > Helotiales > Hyphodiscaceae > Gamarada > Gamarada debralockiae. Next base: position 35,569 of record NXFV01000633.1, on the reverse strand, counting down.
TGAGCCAAACTGCCAAGAAACGCAAGGTCTCTAGAGCTCCCAGGGATGAGAATGAGGAAGACGATGAGTTCGCAGACATCACCAGCAAGCCAAAGCGCGCTGCTAGAAAGGATGACGAGGAGAAGCGTCTTCGAGTCTTTCGTAAAAAGGCCCCTCTCTCGTACCTTGAACGTTTGGATCGCGTCATGACTCGACGTATGTTCTTGATTGACAGGAAGAAATGCCTCAGTGAGGATGGAACCCACGAGGAAGAGGTCTTTGACATTGCTGGCACCACTGGTAATATCTACCAAGTGACCATTACGAAGCAACCTCACTGCACATGTCCAGATGGCAGAAAGGGTAATCAATACAAGCATATTATTTACGTGAGTAGCTAGTCATTCAGAATCACAGGAAATGCGTTCACACGAATAGGTCATGGTCAACGTTCTCAAGGCGCGTGAGGACTTGGGCTATCAACTTGCTCTTCTCAGCACTGAGTTGACTGAGATCTTCGCCAATGCACCACCGACCTCTCAATCGTCCGGTGAGACCTCTACTACCACTGATACTTGTGGTGAACGCAAACCCATCGAAGGTGACTGCCCTGTCTGTGTCATGGAGTTCGGTCCTGGCGACGATATCATTTGGTGCAAGGGAGCTTGCGGCAACAACATCCATCGGGAATGTTTCGAGCAGTGGACCAAGAGTAAGCCCGGCGAGGTTAGATGCGTATATTGCCGTACACCGTGGAAAGGCGACGAGGATAGCATCAAGCGAATTGCGAAGGGAGGCGTTGGCTCAGTCAATCAAGAAGGCTATGTCAACGTTGGCAGCGAGTTGGGTCTAGTGGCCAGAGAGATATGAGCAGCTATCACCCGTACTGGGTCGCACAACAATAATTTGGCAACGATGCTCGTGCCGGCATGTAGGTTAGTATCTCGCGTCCCGATTTTGCTCGTATGCTGGACCTGTCCCAGCTGGATCTACCCTGCAAGGTGATGTGTATATCTCTCCTTACGGAGGTATATACAGCAAGGAGGATGGTGACTACCTTGGATGCTCTGTTGAAAACCCCCGTATGCATCCGGACGTACCGGCTGGATCCGAATTCGATGGCAACGTTTGGCTCGGTCCTGATGGTGGTTGTTACAACGTGAATGGCGGATACGATTGCGAGTATTAAGCAGCGGGAAACCGAGAGGTCTTTCAGAGTAGTCTTTTGCTACTGTATGTTGATTATTGAAGGAGATCGAACTGGCTGGATGGAGATGAGGCATCGAAGGTGATGAAGCGTTGCTTTGCTTCACTGTATTATAAAAACGGTAGTTGGTAGATCTGGCTAGGAGAAAGGCGTTGCTAGGACGAAGGATATACCCATTTCCTTCAGAATGATTCAGTCACAATTAGCATTTGTACAATACGACAGCCATAAATGGAAAAGTTGCTTCAGAGATCGCCCTCGACTAAATGCAGTGGGAATGCCAATCTAATACGATTTGGAGCTCAGTGACTAGTCTGCCTTGAAAATGATTATAACAAAACTCAATTGCTTGAACGATTCAAGTCCAGTGACTCATTCCATCTGGTGCATGCAATAGTAATGGGAAGAAGGAAGTTATCAGAGAAGTCCGTCGACTCTAATTGTAGTGACCGAGCCCACCTCACACGACTCACCTCTCCCTTCCTTATAATTACTACAACCTGTGACAGATTTGCCAAACTTCACGGATTGCAACACTTCCAAAGTGGTTCAATTTTCATTTGGAATTCCATGCTAAACTTTTTCGTATACCCTCTAAACGATCTTTCCCTTCTTGACGACGAAACCCTCCAACGCAGCTATTTCGAACGATTAGCATCATCCCAGTCTAAATAGGAAGAACACTCACAAATGGCGCTATACAAACGGTTTTCTCCTTCTTGGAAGACCAAGCTCCTCGGGCCATAGAAAACCTCATCAGCGACCTCCTCGGGGTGTCTCGGCAAGCAATGCATAAACTTCCATCCCTCCTTCGCACCACCCCTCTTTGCTAACTCATTCGTGATCTGATACCCCTCAAACGCCTTTAACCGCTTCGCGCTCTCCTCTTCTTGTCCCATAGATACCCATGTATCTGTGACTAGGATGTCCGCGTCTTTGATGGCTTCTTCTGGGACGGAAGTTTGTGTGAGTTTTCCTGGCGAAGCAACACCATTGGCAGATGACTGGATGATTTCGAGCATAGAGGGAGGAATGGTATACCCAGCTGGCGAAGCAACGCTGATGTTGACCCCGAGTTTTAGAGCAGCAATCGCGAGGTCGAAGAGAACGTTGTTGGAGTCTCCTATCCATGCAATCTTCAATCCTTCTAGACCCAAACTTGACGTAGCCACATTCCTAGATGAGGAAGAAGGAAAAGCTTCATGGATGGTAAGGAAATCGGCGATAGCTTGCAAAGGATGGTAATCGTTCGACAAGGCATTGATGACCGGGACGCTGGAATATTTCGCTAGATGTGCAACATCGGAATGCGGTCCCACCCGTGCCACCATGCAGGATGTCATGGAAGATATAACGAGGGAGGTATCGTAAAGGGATTCGTTGACGCCGAGCTGGATGTCGTCCTTTCCTAAGAACATAGGGTGCCCACCCATTATTGCGACGGCTGCTTCAGTTGAAACTCGTGTGCGGGTTGAGCGTTTGTTGAACATCATTGCTACGGTCTTGCCTGTGAGGCTGTTGAGCACGTTCTTAGGGATAGAGCCGGATTTGATGGACGTTTTGTGGGAGGAGGCATTGTGAACGAGGGTTGTGAGTTCAGTGGGCGTGAGGTCTGCGATTGAGAGGAAGTGACGGGGCGCGAAGGGTGAGGTTTGGGGTGTTGATGGGGTGGAATAGCTCCGTTTTGAAGCTTTTGATAGCTGGTGGAGGGCTGTTCGTGCGGGGCGCAGTGGAGGCATCTTGGGAGTCTCTGTGGAAAGTCAATTGGTACTTCAATTGAAGAAAGAAAGAAAGGCAGCGAGTTCAATTAAATAGATTGAATCGTAAAGGAAGACCAAGTAACTTAAGAAAGCGAAAAATACCAACTTTTTCTCTTTCAGCAACTTCTTTTAAAAATTCATCGAGTCACGATGGAAGAAGCTGCATCAGTTCCTTGCAACAGCGATAGCGATCCTCAGAGCCAGGCACCAAAACTAAGCTGCCAATCACCGCCTCCAGGCAGGGATGCGCCCGCCATGACCACGCAATCCGCTCTGCCCACTTTCAACCTCAACATCGTCAACGTTTCAAAGCCGCCACCGGCTGAACCAGTGCCCCTTCATTCACTTCAACCTAATAAGCATACTCTGAAGAACTGGGCTGGGCGTCCAAAATCTTCATCAACGCTATTATACAGCCAAATTTCCCTTACAATGTCAGACGACCAGCAAACCTCGCCACTGCTTGGTGACCGAGCGATGTCAAGGCATTCAAATCACTCAGACGAGTCTCACGAAGTTACACCTCTATTGTCACGATCCGACGATACTCCTCGATATGACGGTGCTGAAGAGGATGAGGGCGAACGAATACCATCTCCTGCAGCGACTTCATTACGAACGCTTCAGAACCAACGCCGAGGCTCAACCACATCTACCAAAGGCGGACGAAGATGGCCAACCATTGCTGCCGTGACGGTGCTAGGAGTTGCAGTAATTGGGATCATCATGGCAGCTTTCTTTGCTCCTGCGGTGGTGGAGGAATACGCCAAAGAATCACTTGTCATCGAGCCTACAAATCTATCGATACACAACTTTACGTCAACAGGTGTGACTGCGAGAGTGCAAGCAAACTTCAGGATGGATGCTTCAAGGGTCAAGAATGACGCTGTCCGAAACATTGGACGCTTTGGCACTTGGATTGCTCGGAAGGTTGAGAGTAAGCAATCGAAAGTAGAGGTCTACTTGCCAGAATATGGCAATATCCTGGTTGGAACCGCCGATGTACCACGAATCGTTGTTGATATTCGAAACGGACACACCACCGCGATCGATTTTCTAACCGCCTTGGAACCTGGAGATTTGGATGGCATTCGAAGAGTAGCCAATGACTGGCTGGAAGGGCGACTCGATCAAGTTCGAGTTATGGGGAAAGCCAACGTCGGTTTAAAGTCTGGCTTGTTCTCTCTTGGATCTCAAACTATCACAGAATCACTGGTTTTTGAAGGTCAATCTCTCTACCGTTCCTTTGCCTCACTCTACTTGGGAGAGAAATTCCTGGCTTGATGGAATTGTACTGAGACGACCCATCCTCTGGGATTGATATGTAGTCTGATAAGTTTATTGGACCCATATGGGTCACCAGAACAAATTTCTTCCGGTCCAATTCCATTTGTCTAATCTCGTGTAAATGAACTTCCGCTGATGCTGTATTCAGGCAATGACCTCCCATCACTTCCCGGATACAACATTACCCGACTAAATTTCCGGGAAGTCCCCATCTCACCCAGTGGCCGTAGAGGCATGGCTGCAGATGTCTCGCTATCTTTGGTAAATAGCTACCCTGTCAAGCTTACCATTCCACCTATGAGCTTCGATATTCTAGTCCCGAATTGTGGATTTGACCAGGAATACATTCTTCTTGCCGATGCAATGACAGATGTCATTGACGTTGAACCATACGCAGATGTTAATGTCGACGTTGGTGGCATTGTTCGAGAGTTGCCGAAGACTTTGATCAAGACCTGCCCACACTCCGATTCTTCTCCCCTGGATCTGCTTCTAGGCGACTATGTCCACGGTAATGATACAACAATTTTCGTTCGAGGTTCCACCACACCCTCCCCAGATACTCCTGAATGGATATCAGCACTCGCAGCAAGTGTCACTGTTCCTGTTCCATTCCCTGGAAAGACATTTGACAAGCTCATCCGCAACTTCTCCCTGACGGACACCAAATTCAGCCTCCCTAATCCATTGGCGGAACCAGGCACCGATGAGTCCAATCCTGAGATATCAGGAACTATCATTGTAATAGCTGGGCTACCAAAAGAGATGAACTTCGCCATCAACGTAACCGGAGTTCGTGCCAATGCCACCGTTTCCTACAAGGATGAGGAGCTCGGAATCCTCAACTTACAAAAATTGCAATCCGCTGAATCGGAGAGAATTGAGCTCAAAGATGGCGAAGAGGCTGGCCTCAAGATCAAATCCCGGATTGAGGACGCCCCCTTGAACATCACAGACGACGATGTCTTCACGGATGTTTTACAGTCAATAGTGTTCGGCCAAGCTGTCAAGCTCAAGATTGTTGCCCTCGTTGATGTTGAGGTTTCTACCGTTCTGGGCAAATTTATCATCAAAGATTTGCCGGCAGAGGGTGTCGTTCCTGTGAAACGTTAGCGCACCGTTTACTTTTTTCAGCTCGACCGCGACGAAGCTGACGAGATTGTAGCGATCTCTACAAATGCTAGCTTTACGGATCTCAAGCCGAAAGTCGGCGAACTTAGGGTCTTGAGCACCGGCAAAACCTCCGTCAATCTCCAAGCACGCGTCAACTTCACTAATCCGACCGAATACACTGCCGAAGTTCCCTACTTCAGCCTACACATTCTCAACAACGGATCTGTAATCGGCGATGCAACAGCAAGAAATGTATTCATCACCACCGGAAACAATACCAACATCCTTGTCGAAGCAACCTGGGATCCGACGGGATTTGGTGGGGAGAAGGCGGCTAAGATTGGCCGAGAACTCCTTTCTCAATATATTTCTGGCTTCAACACGACTTTGACCTTCCAAACCCACGAGAACACTATTCCCCACCAACCAAGACTTGGCAAAGCACTCAGCAAGGTCAAAATTGAGATACTCACTCCAAAACTGTCGGCACCTAACGCCGGCGACGACGACGATGATGGTGATGGCGACAAAGATGGCCACAAACCTCATTTTATTGACGATGCAACTTTCCACTTTCTGTCATCCACTGCTCAGTTCACACTCATTTCACCACTTCAATACACCAGTATCTACATCGAGACCATCGATGCTACCGCTTTTTACAATCACACCGAACCTGTAGGGAAGATTGACTACGACTTTCCCTTCAAAGTACCACCTGGATCAAGCCAGACACCAAAACTTCCGGTTGACTGGTCGATCGATTCGGTTGGTTACGAAGCCCTGAAAAACGCTATTGGGGGAACCTTAAAATTAGACGCAAAAGGAACAGTGGGGGTAAGGCTTGGGCAATGGAGTGAAACGGTCTGGTATGTTGGCTCAGGCATTGGCGCGACTGTTCGGCTTTGATATCCATTTCCTTTGTTCAGCGGTACATGGCTCTCACGTATATGCGGGGCGGCGTTTTGACACAGGAAAGGCGTTTTGGGTGGCACAGGGAATAAGGAACAAGGAGGGAACTATCGAAATGTAATATATTGCATTTACATAGAGTATCGGAATTGTGAATCTATCCTCCACGATTTCGCAAATCCTGAGCGTGAAAAATAGCGCCAACTCCATCCTTAAGTACAACCCATTTTTCCACGTGAGCGGTCAACTGTCTATCCTGGGGGGAGCGTGCTAGCGTCCACGATATCATCGGCTTCTTTTAGGAGGGTGTCTTGTTCGTTAGGGCCGTACAAGGGGGAGCGTGGGAGCGCCATGAGTCCTGTTCGGGCGGATTCGAGGATGCCGAAAGGGGCGATGAGTTTCATGAAGGAGTCGATTCGGGTTGGTTTTGCTGAGCTGTATATCCCGTCAGTCCCAATCCCATAACATAATGAACAGAGAAGGGGAACTTACACTTCAACAATACAGCTATTCGTGCTAATATCCAAGACCTTCCCACCAAACTGATGCGTGAAATAGGTGATAGACTTGAGATGCTCATGCTTATGTCTCAACGCCTGACTCATAGCCAATTTGCTAGGATGATAATCATTGCTCTCCTTCAACTCAGCCAGGCGCCGCGTAGCCCACTCCTCATTACCCTCCAAACCCTCCGGATCACTCGCCGTAATCTCCCTATGATGAGCGAGCAACTCCTCGAAATATTCCGGGCCCAAAATATTGATCTTCGCCAGCAACAACTCTCTTTGAACTAGAGGTGCGGTAGTATAATCCAGCACCGCCCAAACGGGAACCAAATCCTCAAGTTGGCGGCGAGCTTGCTCAACTACTCCATCTTGACCGGAAAGCACGATGGTCATGCGAGACAAGTCCTCGACTTCAGTGTGGCAGACGACGAGGGAGTCAATGTTGAAGCCTCGAGCGGCGAGGATACCGGATACGCGGGATAGGACACCGGGTTCGTTCTGCACGAGACAGTTTAGGACGTGACGTTTTGGGGGCGTCACAGAGGGAGAAGGCGTTTCGTAGAGGATGTTGGAGACGGCGGCTTGGGCTGACCACGCTGGCGGTGCATCGGAGGTGGGGAGGGGTGAGATGCGGCGATGGAGGGCTTTGTATGCTAATGCTGAGGTTGAGGAGGCTGTTGATTCGGATCTGAGGGTTTGTCTGGGAAGGAAGGTTGTGGAACGGGGAATGGAGGCCCGGAGAGGGAGGGTGAGAACTGCTTTTCGAGAGGCCATCTTTGGTGAATAGATGACCGATTTGGTGTCTCAATTCAATTGAAGTGTTGTTGGCCTTCCTTTGAGACCCCTTTCACTGCAATTGAGATATCGGTGACTCAGTTGGAGAACCGACCGATCTCGCAAATAGAAAAGTTGAATTGGCGGCTGTTTGTCCGTGCTCCTCGCTAAAACTTTGTGGAGAGACGCTAGAGGGACCCTTGCAAGAAGAAATTCATCAGCCTCAAATTGGCTCGAGTCTTCGCAACCACTTTTGTTAATTGTCAACGTGATTATTTGCACGCAACACGACGTAGCGTACACGTCCTGTGAAGAATAATATAGATATTTTTTCGCAATGGACGACACTGAGCGACGCACAGCAAAGCGCTCGCGCTTCGACCAAACTGAGCCAAAGCCGCGTGCTTCGAGATTCGACAGACGCTCGCGATCACCTCCAGTGACCAAGCCAGAGCCCAGACGTAGCAGAAGTCCCCTTGGAAGAGGCTCAGATAGTCCAGCTACAGAGGCTGCGAAGAAAGATGGACTCGACCCCGCCGCTGCAGCAGGTAAGATTCACAAGGCTGTCTTCAAATTGATCACTAGGCTGACATTTTTCATTAGCTGCTGCCGCTGCCAGAATCAATGCCCAAATTCAAGCAAAGAAGGGTATCCAACATGTCGACGTCCCCCCTATCCGATCCACAATGAGCCCCCCCAGCGGAAAGTCAGCATCACCAGGGGCAGGCAACAGCGCAAGCACGGTCAATGGTGAGATGTATATTGCGGACGGCGACTACATCCGGGATATCGAAGTCAATGACCTACGCAATCGCTATACACTGACCAAAGGTTCTACACAAAAGATGGTAAATACTCCTTGTGTTAATATCTCCACTGATAGATCAGGCTCTTCTCTACACATAGGTCTAGCTGACTTGACTCCCCTTTCCATTTCTATATCTTCTTGTGTGGGGAATTTTCAAGCTTACCTGAAGCACGAAACTAGCATTCACTGCAAAAAACTCATTGGCATCTGCTGACTCCCGCTGCGTGACATCTAGATTAAAGAAGAAACCGGTGCTGGTACGCTATACCTAAAACTTACGTATTTGAAAGAGAGCTGAATGTTGACTTTTGAAGATGTCACAACGCGTGGAAATTATTATCCGGATAAGAGCATGGCTACGGCTACTGTAAGTTCTCTCCTTCCTTGTCATGAGGGCTTGCTGATAGAAGACGTAGAATCCGCCCCTTTACCTCCACGTTACGAGTACGACGAAGCGAGGCCTTGAGCAAGCGGTCCAGAAGATTGAGGAACTTATGAAGCAGGAACTACCCAATCTTGTAGACGAACGTCGATTCCGTCGACGAGAGCCAGAGCAAGTTGAGAGAGATGAGTTTGGTAGAGTGAGTTTATTTCAAACTTTCAAATCCGCAGTGACTGACTTTGAGACAGCGCAAATGGCCGGAAGAGAAGATCCCTATTAACTTTGAACCGATCCCTGGCTTTAACCTTCGTGCTCAGGTTGTTGGTCATGGAGGAGCCTACGTGAAGCACATTCAACAGGAGACTAGATGCCGTGTCCAAATCAAGGGCCGAGGCTCAGGATTCATGGAGCATGGTACTGGTCGTGAGAGCGACGAAGACATGTATCTTCATGTTGCGTAAGTATTTTGATAGTTAGTGTGTTTCCTGCTAACATTTTATAGTGGCCCCGATCCGAATGAAGTGCAGAAAGCCAAGGAGCTTTGCGAGGATCTTCTGAAGAATGTCAGGGAGCAGTACGAAGAGTTCAAGAACAGACCTCCCCCACAGCGTGGCTACGGTGCTCAAAGCACTGGATATGGTGGCGAGCGTGGATATGGAGATCGTGCCCCAGATCGATCCAACTCATATGGTGGATCAGGTGGTGGTTATGGAGGATACAACTCACCCGCTCCCAATACCCCAGGCAATATCTTGAGTCCAACAACCCAATCGGCTCCAGGTGCCGGCAGTCCAGCAGCAGGAGCCGATTACGCTGCTCAGTATGCTCAATATTACGCTGCGAATGGCCAGGCTGATCCTTATGCTGCTTATGGTAAGTTATAGAATTGTTTATATGTGGAGAATATGCTGACCCTACCAGGTGGTTATGCTGCGTACCTCCAGTACTATCAGCAATATATGGCAGCTGCCGCCGCAGCTCAACAGCAATCTGCACCAGGTGCTCCCGGTTCTGCTCCTCCTCCACCCCCTAGCGAAAATCCACCTCCGCCACCTTCAGGAGCACCCCCTGGAAGTGGTTACAATAACGTAAGATAGGAGATGAAGCCTGACGCTCTCACTACTGACAAATATAGGTCCCACCGCCGCCTGGCATGTGATTGGAGAGACATCTTTCTTGAATCATCCACTTTCACTTCTCATTCGTTACGCTCCCGTTGCTTTAGGGGTTTGGTGATAAAAATTGCAGGATATTTCTCTCTTGTATAATAAGCAAGACCTCACAGAATGCATGGGAGTGAACGAAAATTCAGTCAATAAAGTCAATTATATTCAGAACTTGTCCCCAATCCTCATCTGTCATCTCATCTGGGTTGGGATCTGTGTCCTTGAATGTGAGACGTGGTCCATATGAGATGCAAAGCTCCTCCCCTTTCTTTATATCTCTCAATGTCGTGTATGTTATCAAGAGGTTCTTGAGATCTCGTTCCCATCCGACGTTCTGCTGACGAGTGGAATGATTGAACATGCTTCCCAGACCGAGGATGATTGCTTGGGTTGTGGTTGGTGGTGTCTTTGAGCCGTTGGCTTCGCCATTGCTGGAATTTGGGGGGTTGCAAGGCCAATTGCTGTGATTCATTAGATTCTTCATCCGAGAGGGGTAAACCATGTGACTTACTATGTGTAATTATATAGCACAGTTTTCTTTATATGCTCCTCATTCTCGACTGGATCTAGGACTAATACTGGCGAGACTTCAAGAACTGTCCTCGCAGGTATATCTCTACTCGCAAAAACACCTCGTCCTACATACGAAAATCGTCAGTCAACCCGTAAATCTGTCTGGCCATTTGGACTCTGAAAGAATAGGCTGGGTCACTTAGAACAACCTTTCGGCGTATCCATCACCAGAATCAATCCCTCAATCCTCTTCAACGGAATCCCATCCACGGCGCCACCAGTTTCTCCACCCGTCTGCGACATCTTGACCCTTGCTGTTTATGGAGCTTCCTCCGATGATCGAAATTTTATCGAAAGAAGTTGACAATCTGGCGGTGTGACTCGGCAGAATTGGGCCTGCCTTAAGCTTCGATGCTTCACTTTCTCTCTGAAGGAAAGCTTATGGCTTGACGAACGCATTTACAATGGCGCATCAGCGCACGGGTTCGACTGTTGATTCGGTCAAGGAACCTCATTCTGTCTCTCTGAAAGTCCTACGGTAAATTCGCTCTCCTAGATCGAGCGATTCGCAGCTGACATTTGAGGCAGACTCTCCCGTCCTTCACTCTCGGTCCAACACCCTCTCCCCACGCCCTCACCCTCTCCCAGCGATTCACCAAAAGCCTCCCCCGCACCCTCCGCCTCTCTCGCATACCCATCCTCCAAAAATGACGCCTTCATCCTCTCACCCCTTCTCACTCTCCCACCCGCCTTTGGATCAGCATATGTCGGCGAATCATTCTCCTGCACACTATGCGCAAACAACGAATTACTCCCCGGCTCCACGCAGCCGAAGACAATCAGCAACGTCAAAATAGAGGCCGAGATGAAGATTCCTTCGTCTGGGGCTCCAATTTCGCTATCACTCGGGCTAGATGGAGAGAAGGAGGATAAGGAGAAAGGCGTCGATCTAGAGCCCGGACACTCGTTGCAGAAGGTCGTGAACTTCGATTTGAAGGAAGAAGGGAGTCATGTCTTGGCTGTTACGGTCACGTATACGGAGACTACACCAACATCGGGTAGGGTGCGGACGTTTAGGAAACTCTACCAATTCGTATGCAAATCCTGCATGGTCGTACGTACCAAAACTGGTGCCTTACCCGTCTCTACCTCTAAAACACCGAAAGGAAGGAAATGGGCATTAGAAGCACAACTAGAGAACTGCGGGGAAGAAACTATTACGTTAGATACAGTGGTATTGGAGACGGTTGAAGGGATTAAGAGTCATGGCATTAATTGGGATTTGCTAGGCGCAGGAGAAGTGATGGAGAAACCGGTGCTGATGCCGGGGGATGTACAGCAGGTTTGCTTTGCTGTTGAGGAGGTGTTGATGGAGGATGGGATGGGTGCAATGCCGGTGGAGGGGAGGGTTATCTTTGGGATTTTGAGTCTGGGGTGGAGGGGGCCGATGGGGAATAGAGGGTTCTTGAGTACGGGGAGTTTGGGGGCGAGGATTAACAAATGATTCATGCCTAGCATTTTCGAGGTCACATTGGCGTTTGAGAAGGATAGTAGTCTCGCAAGTGTGTGGCGGAAGAGCTCCATCTCTCTAGAGATATTTCACTACATTTTACTAAAGTTGAGTTCCAAATGCCCTCCCCAAAGATCGTGGCTGTGCAAATTTCTTCTCAGAAACATCGTTTCTAAGGTCGAAGTTCTTGAGATGGTATGGTGAGAAAGGCTTAGAATGCTCTTCTTACCTCGTACAATTACCCATTTTTATTCTTCCAGTGTCCTACTCTGTCAGGTCCGACCTCCTAGGTATCTATTGATCCTTGTCTGGACGTTAACTTCGAATTGAATCCCTTGCAAGCAAGCCCAAGAAGCTGCAACTGCAACTGCAATTGTTGTCAACCCTCTCTTCCTAGATTGAAGGTGTCAAGATAAGGCCGATGTCAATTCATTATGTCACGTTTGTTCCCTCTTCTTTCGCCCCCTCATGGGCTCCACAAATACCTCATAGTCAAGAGATGGCGATATATCAAGGGAAAGATAAGTGCCGGATGTTCCTCTTTCTCCAGACATTCATCGTGATTTGAGGGTCTAAAAGCCGCTGAAAGACCCAAAAAAATACTTGGCTCAGCTTTAAGATCTCTCTGGGATTTTAAGGAGGCTTCGACATCAAGCTGTACTACTAAACCCCAAACCGAGAATCACTTACAGGTTCCTTCCTCTAGTTCTTCCATGCCAAAAATCATCACATTCATTCTGAAAAGGGGTCAGCCTCCATAATGGTCACGTGTGATAGTGGGTCGTACCTGCAGCTTTTTAACGGTTGGTTCCTGACCTGGCAACGCTAGGCCAAATAGAGAGCCGACGATTAACCACACTTTGAAAGATGTGACACTCCGACAACCCAAAGATCAGGTCGAATTGGAGATAGCCGCCCGACAATGCTGCTGCATAAACCATACAGCCATGCTCCCAGTCTCTGTGTTCAGACCAAGAGTTAATCATCGACAAACCTCAGATCAGCGGAGCGACACCTCAACCCATTGAGCAACGTTCCTTTTCGAAAGGGACGCATGAAACATCGCCTGCAAGAACTCGCAAGCACAAGTACAATAAACATTAGAGCGTCAGGGAAGGCATTGAAATGGAGCGGCCCTCCGGACCCCCTCTAGGTGCAGCGACACAATCAACTGGTCGTCCGATGGGGGACAATGGAGTCCCTAGGCCTGTCCCACTGAATACTGCGCGAAAGATACCAAATACCTCGAATCCTACAATACAACATGCCGCATCAAGCTCCTCCCTCTCCTCGCAGATACCAATATCTGCGGGGCAGGTTGTTGTTCTCGCACGAGAAGCAATGAAGGTAGCTCTCGAAGAGAACCAGACAAAGGCGGCAGAGGCTAGCGGTGTCAGTAACGAGCTGAAGCCGGGTGTCACTATCGACTTAAGCCACAAACAAATCCAAAGGTTTCCTGAGGAGGTCGTTGACATAATCAAAAATGAACTTGAACGGTATGCATTCTCTATCTTGTTCTATTTGGAGTCATCAACCAGCACGCCGCTGACCCGTCGATCTCTCTCAGACTAGCATTGTCACACAACCAAATCTCCTCATTCCCCTCCAGATTCTCGGAGTGTACTTCGCTACGATATCTCAACGTTCGAAACAACGTTATTCGCGAATTCCCACAAGCTGTAAGAGACATAAAATGGTTGGGCATGCGGGTTACTGATTGAGGGCATAGATTTGTGAATTGACGTCTCTTGAAATCCTTGATCTCGGCCGAAATAAACTCAAAATTCTGCCTCCCGAACTGGTCAAGTTAACCTCACTGAAGGTCTTGTCTGTACAAAAGAACCGAATCGAGGAACTACCTCTTTGTCTTGCCGACATGACTACCCTACAAGTCCTCAAGCTCGACGGCAACCCGATACAATTTCCACCAAAAGAAATATTGCAACCCCTGCCGGCACCTCCTCAAAGCGATGGGTTTCAAGAAAGCGAGGTGGACGAGATATCAATCACTTCGCAGATCAAGAGGTTTTTGAAACAGAAGGTTATGACAGATCGCTCAGAGACTGAATCTGGTGGAGAGGAATCTAGCGAAGGGACGGAGACTCCTCGACCTATCAAACGTGTAATGAGTGGACGATTTCCGATCAAGGTTAACGGGACAGACATTCCTGACCTACGGTCTCCGGCACTGCCACGACCACCTCCAATTCCCTCACGGTCACATTATAGAGGTCTTTCCCAGCAGAACGCGGCGCTACGCCGGCCCGGTGTCATGCCTTTGACGATTGGTATGACAAATGAACGCCTACGCAGCAATAGCGAGAATTTGCTGCAGGTGTCGCGAGATCGCGCCCCATCGGACAGATCAAGACGCATGGGGATCGTTTCGAGAAAAGCATCCGAGTTGGGAACGGTTGACGAAACCAAATCAAATCGCTACAGCCATTATAGAGGTCTTAGTCACGGTTCAGCAATGCAAGGTGGCAGCAAGGGCACAAACGGAACAATCAATTCACGAAGTCCAGCAAGCCCTGCAGACTCTGCAAATCAAAGGGGCGTGTATGTACGACGCCTCTCGAGTCTACCAGAGCGCAAGAGGGTATCAATGTCACCAGACCCGGTCATCGAAGGGGCGACGGGAATCTTGTTCGCATTGTTCCAGGTCCATCCGCTCATTCAAAGTCTTCTTGACCTCGTTCGAGACGGAACAAACAAACGGACGAGCCTCGAGAGGGTTTTCTACAATGCTTCGACGCATGTCGAAGAGCTCGATCGAGATATCCAGAACTACATCACTTATTCTGAGGAGGACGAGGAAGTAGCGCCTCGTTCAAACGAGAACGTTCACAGCGCCTGCTTGACCTGCGTCGGCGCCTACATTCACGTATGCTCTCTGCTATCAAGAAACGTCGACACTCTTCTCACAAATGGGGACCCGCGCTATATTCGCCATCTTTTGCTTCTCGTATATGGAAGTCTGGTGGAAATCCGCAACGCTGGAGCCAGCCTCTTCTCAAACGATCAGCGATGGAGATACCCAGAGGCTGCTGAGGGGACTTTGAAGTTTCAACCAAGGGACAAATCGATCACACCGACACGCGACAGACCAGGTACTGTCCCGAGAAATAGGAGCGCGACGGTTATTCAACACCCTAGCAATCTTCGAGTTGCAACAGATACGCGCCAACCGCCATTCATGAATGGCGCTGGACGTGCAACGACAATGACGAGCGCTACACCGCGGTCAGGAGATTCATTCGCGTCTTCTAGTACATCTGGTGGTAGAATCAATGGAGACTTCACTGAGGAAGACCGAATATTTGAGAAGATCTTCCTGCGATTACAACAATCATCCGAGAATGCACTACGCGCCCTTCCAGACGTCACCAATCATTTCATCACCGCTATGAAGATCAATAATCAGTCATCCAACCCGGAGCAACCGAAGCAGTTCTGGCAAGTCTTAATTCAGAAGTGCCAAATCGCTTTGCAGAATTCGGAGGCGCTTAAAGCCCGACTGTCCCTTATCAAACTCAAGGAGCCTGGTATCAGAACGCAAGCCGCCTTTTGGGAACTCTGTGGCGCTTTCATCCAGGTTCGTTTATCCATTATATCCTTTTAAGCTTCAACTAACATAACACCTCACAGTCATACACCGACCTAGTGATGAAAGTGAAAGAAGCGAAGAACGTAACAACCCTGCTGCCAATGGATGTTATTGTTCTCCTTCGCCCACTCCAAAAGGTTATCAAGGAGACCAGTCAGCTCATTCAGGCATCACCGTGGTCCTACCTAGCCACACTGTCGAACTCGAACGGCATTTCCAATGGGTCCGCATACACCACTCAGTCACCCGCGTCCCAAGTCCCGCTCCCTATGACACCTCAGAGTGCGGCACTCGGACCTGCAGTTCAAGCCACTGTCCCTTCTACACCACAAAGTGCCACATACAACGCTATGTTTAGCGGCAACGTTTTCGAACGCGCTGACGCCTACCTATCGATGAATGGTAGCTCAGTTATTTCCTCACGAAATGGAACAATGACGAGCTCCGCCATGGGCTCAAACGATGGAACGATGACTCCAGCCTCGATTCTGAGTCCTTTGAACACTTCGAGCTCGAGATTTAATGGTAATGGAAAGATGGCATTTTAATGAAGCATTTGTGTTTACTGCCTACTAAGTTTCAAGTTTCTTTTGTTCTTCCAAGCATGTACCACCGTCCTTAGCGTTATTAATGAGCATCTGATGTTTGGAGTTGGCGGCTTGTTGCATTTCAATGGGCGTTGGAATATGGTGCCTTCTCTGCTTTCGGAGGCTACGAGATATGGATTTTCTCTGCTTTAGTAAGGAGATTGACTATGATGAAGCGTCTGTGTTTACAGGTAGGAATCGAATATAGGTCTTCTGCTCTGCGAAAATGGGAATGGACTAGTTAAAGGTGGAACTGTATCAAGCATTCAATCATGGAGATAGTATACAAGTAAATGGGAAATACTGAATGAAAACCAGCCAATGTCCACTTGGCCCTGATCATTGAGGAGAATTTCCACGATTGGGATACGAGGCGGATATACAATTCACCAATTCTCAAATCCCAACGTCACATCACAATCCAAACCAAATAATCTTGACCGAGGACATGATTCTATTTCTCAGACTCCTCGGAATAAAAACGCTGCCGTATCAAACGCCAAAGTTCAGGCCTTAGCCTCCAAAGTCTATACAACAAAACACAGCCGCCGATGATGAACCAAATCATGGCCAAATAATTGTCCAAAGCAACCTCCCAATTCTTTTCCAACGCAAACCAAACGCGCCAAGAGAACGAAGATAATTTTCTTCTTTGATCTTCTTTCTTTTCTATATTACATATTTTTTCCAGCCGTTTGGAGGGTATCAGAAGTGTGGTGAAAATGCTGCAATGGACTCCAAGGAAATGCAAGAATGTGTCTTTCTGACAGACGAACGATGATTAAAAGGAAATATGTATGTGAGTTTGGGGGTGAATGCAGAAGCTTCTGCAAGTAACGTGATGTGTGTGAACGGCTAGACTTCAACAGAGCGTCAGCCAACGTATCTGGCGAGGCTGTTAGAATTGACAGTTGCTCGCCAAACGCCCTATCTCTACTCCACAGCAAAATGATATTTGCTCGTATCTTCTCCCCTTGCCTTGACTCGGCATTGACGCCGTTGAGAGCGATACTCGAGTATTGATGAACGCACCCGGATTGAGGATGCTTCAAGGCACACTGCCCGCACACAACTCCGAATTCTCCTCTTCTGCATCGGGATCAACAAGGTAGGCCAACGGAGCCCACACTCTCCAATGCAAGATCCCAATATGCGCAATTCTGGTAGCAATCTCGGTTGTCTCGTCCCTCGGTCCATTTGCTTTCACACCTGGTGCAGCTTTAGGTGCTGTAGCAGCCTCGAAAATCTGCAAGCTCGTAAGGGGCGTGTATGTCTCGACGAGCTTCTGTAAGACGGGGAAGAGCTGAGAGAGGACGCGATTCTCGGCTTCTTGATAGAATCTGGACCGGGGATTGGAGAGGTGGAAGGCGAGGTGGGATTCGAATTGCGGGAGGCGTGTGAGTGGGGTGTTGGTTGAGCGGAGAATTTGAAGGGCAAGGGAGGACGACAGTGAGCTCCATTTTTCAGAAGTAGTGTCTGAAGCGAGGATGGCTTGAAATGAGCTCCGAGCTTGGAAGGCAGAGTCGGAAACTGGGAGTGAAAGATAGAGAGGTGTCGGAGGATACGTTGCTGGTGTCGAAGCACTGGTTGAAGGGGATGATCGCGGGCTAGGTGACGCTGAGGCGATGGTCTCGTTTTCGATGCTTTGAACCCAAACTTGTTGACCGGAGGGCGCTCTTAAGAAGTGGCCACGCTCTTGTGCAGCGTGGAATCTGTCTTTCGACATGAAGTGGTGTTCAGAGGGAAGAGTGGGAGATGAAAGCATTCTCTCGTCGGCTGGAGACGCAGGACGGTTGTAAGGCGAGGATGTCAACGAAGTTACTGGGGTGTCATCATAAGGTAAGAACCGTGACTCCTGCATTCTGCTGGTTGCCTCAAGGCTGCGGAACATATGCATACAGATTTCGAGGTTAATCAAGTCCAGCATATCCGAACGCAGCTTGATCAGACGCTCCTCGTCGAAGAGAAATGTGTGTGGTACCATCTCCGAGGACTTTGATGGGAGCGTTAGATTCACCAGTGCCTTCATAAAGTCCCAAGTGTTCCCTTGTGAATGCGTGGAGGCATCTAACGATCCTATATCTGGCAAGCTGCTTGCTCGTTTGAACCAAGCATGAGCTCCTGCGATGTCGACTCTGCCCATTGCGATTTTCTTCATGAAGAACTTTTGCTCAAAATGTACTGTATCTTCAATAAGAAGAGGCCGAAGACATCGAATTTGGTGATTGGCTACATCCTGGAATAAGAGTCAGTAAGGCTGTGAAAATGGGGATTCTAAATTCCGAACTTACAAGCTTCATTGCCTCCAAAACTGCCAACAAACTCAGCATCCCATCAACCAGTTGACCCACATCACGATTCCGGTCACCATTGCTGAGCTGAGTGACCATATCATCAACCCAATCGTCGCGCATCGGCGCGCAATGGCACTTTAAAAGTTGCGAGAGCCACATGGCCAGCTTTACCAAATCCGCGACTCCTTTTCTGAATTGTTGCATCAGTAAATCAACGTTAAAAGTCTCCTCCACTGACGCTCGATCTCGCTGAGGAACCAGAGTCTCGAGGATCCCTCGAATGGCCTTTAAAGTTGCTGGCAAACACCATTCTGCATCTCCCAACTCTCTTTCAAATCCTTCTCGGTCCATTAAATAGTTTTGAAGTTGTAACCGCATAGTATCCCAGAAATCGTCTGCCTTTTGCTTTTTCCTACGTCCCTTTTCGCCATCCAGGTTCGGTCTAAAATGAAGGTCTGGATCAAAGTTGATATCATGCCGCAATTTGGGGTTATGGACAATCTTGTTGACATCGAGTTCGCTGAGAGTATTTTTTGTCACAGGAGGCTCGAATATAGGGGATGGTTCCTTTGATTTGGTCGTCTTCGCTGTAACAGGTGTCGAGGTAGGACCATAATTTGATTGTCTTGGCGGATGGTTCCTCACTGATTGACTTGAACCCATCCCGTACTCCGTCGACTCGAGGGTACCGGCAACATCTATGGAAGTCTGTGATCGGCTCTCATCAACTGGCGATGTCGCCAGTGATCCATCATTGGGCGAGGTGGGGTTGGGATGACCATTCGTTGCTGCAAAGCTGTTTCCCCTCTCTCTGCTCCCTCTTTTCGCGTCGTGTTCCATTATACTTATTTCCTCCCAGCCCAGCTGTGGATCCCTTTCAGCCCCCAAACTCGTGATCAGTTTTCGTAGGAATCAAGTTGATACAATATCCGGAATCGAGGGTTGATCTTCTGGGCCGTATCAGGCGAAAACCAGTGAATATGCGAGCCCCTGGTATTATTGTCAGTATCCATCTTCCATAAGCATTTTAACAAACAAGGAGGCGAGACTGTGTGGTATTTTTCGATGATCTCGTGGGTTCGGGAACCAACAGCTCGGTGTATCCATAGCCATCCTTCGAGCTGCAATGAAATGTCTCGAGGTCACGACGGGTAGCCACAGTGAAAGGATGATATGTTTGCACTTCTGCTGCGAAGCGGGTGCGTGCGACGTACCTCTTTTTGTATCTCGCAATTCTTTCTATCTATTCGATAATACCAAATTTTGTATATTCTACAACCAATTGTGAAAGACACGCCGTGCAGAAAGGACAGGAAGGGTCGAGGTCGCCGCCCACGATGTGATTGTTGAAAGAAAATGGGCACAAAGACTGCCACCAAAAGTTTTGGACGAATTGGAAGGAAAAGACCGAAAGCAGAAATTGTTATTATCCTTCACGGGATGGTTAAAGAGTCGTTAGGTATGTACAACAGCCGGCCCGTGAATCAGGAATGGAAGGACGACAGGGAGTGCCTTGACCACAATCCAATACACAAGCTTGGATACCGGGAGGTATGACCTGTCCTTCCTTAAAATGACCAAATGCAACGTGGTCAGTGGCAGTGGACAGTTTAAATGTGTTTTTAAATAAAGTCAAGAAAGTAAGGCTGACTGTTGACGCCAGACCAGAAGAGCGGTAGTCGACGGTAAATATATAAAACAGTAAGGGGGAGATTTTTAATTTTATGAATCCAAAACCGTCTCCAATCCCACGGGAAAAACCAAGTCTAAATACATCTAAGAGCCGCCCCACTAGCCACCCAAAGCCACTGATGGCAAAAAACGGTGAGACTCGTCACAGTCGCCCCTTGCGTATTGGCTGCCCGGACACCCTCTTGGTCAATTGACCGCCGTCAACAAATTCTCGAAAGCAAGAGAAAGAAGATGCACTCACGCAGCCACTTCGTAATCATCCAATGCATGAGCATGAAGTCCGGCGAAACCGGCCGATATATGCAGGCCGAGCTTTGTTGAACTCAGTTGTTGTCACGCCAATTCAACGGTTGACCATCCTTGATGCAGAGTGCATTGCAGCCAATATCGGCAGCCGAAATCGACGAAGAGGGTGTTCCCTTCGCGAAGCCTCATTCCAAGGTAGTACCCATTATTACCAAAT
Source organism: Gamarada debralockiae (assembly GCA_002803225.1). Classification (NCBI taxonomy): domain Eukaryota; kingdom Fungi; phylum Ascomycota; class Leotiomycetes; order Helotiales; family Hyphodiscaceae; genus Gamarada; species Gamarada debralockiae. The sequence continues at coordinate 15,009 of NXFV01000633.1, read as the reverse complement.
GTAATGCTAGCGCCCCTGAACCCCTGAGATTTTCATTTAAGGCTGTTCAGCCTGTTTGCTGGGTGTGCACACCATCAGCCTCTGTGGCGACCGATATCCCCAGCGAATAAATACATCAGCTCCACAAATTTCCACATATAAAAGTCGAGGGGTTCCCTACCGGAACTCAGTTTTTCACGCAACTGGACCTCGCTTTCGGCCTCATCATTCAGGATCTACGGATCTACAAAGTGCATCGTCTTCAAGGCGAGACTCCTGACTGTTATGCTCTCAGTTGCACACATACGATGCTTCCTCCTGCACGTTGCCATGGAACGCGAGTTAACGAGAACTCAAGTACCCTCTTTACAAGCCATATTCGTGTACGCCCCGCCAGAGTGCCATGGAGATTTTTGTCTAAGATTGCACCCGCGTCTTCCTGGTCGAGTTCGGAGACTTTGATGGCGAAAGCGTCACCAAAGCCGTTGGCCTTTTTTGGCGACGTGGGATCCAGCGCCTCCTGACAGGATAAATTGTCCTGGAATTGCTTCTTCCCGCAAAGCACTATGAGCGCTTTGGGCAGTTCAAGCGGTCCCCCGATGGATTTCCTCGATAACCCCCATATCTTGAGGATTTCTTACCCTACTCTATCGATAATTCGAATCTACAGTTTGCGGGAATGCCGTCTCACTTTGCATGTCATAAAACACTCCTTCGCATCCCGCGGACTGACCTCGGTCCCCGGCATTTGAACGCCCGGCTCGTATGCCGGACCGTCACTCTGGAATGGATTGCAAACGGACATCCGTCGTTTGATTCCTCACGTTCTGAACCCTATTCAAAAGCCACGGACTTGTCGGGGTTTCGAAGATTGGCACACCCTGCAGTCTTTTTCCAATGGCGGTGTTCTCCCAATATTGGCGCTGAGGCACTGAAACAAGTTGATGGCTTAAGAAGCCCTAAATGCTACAGCACTGTAAAAGAGTTTGATACAGATGGGTCAGGGGGAAAAAGTGAGGCGAACGAAATTGCTGATCTACCGCCACAACATCACGTGCGTGGGCTACGGTTGTACTCTTCCGCCAGCTGGGCTTCCAGGATAGGGTGGCACAGAGATGTCAAACGCTAGGTCAAATGCCCTGAAGTTTGTGGATCAACAGCATCAAAATACATGAATGGCAAAAGGTTCCCGGCTTTTAGGGCAAACAACGTATTCTGTGGATCCTATCGTATCAATCCTTGGCCCTACTCTATCTGCAGGACACGAGTCACGTCGAGTTGTGGTACATGCGAGTCCATGGCTTACTTATACAGATTGTATATTACTCAGTATCCTCGTCAGCAAGCACTCCCTGCTATACTCTAGAAGTTGTAACGGTAATCTGTCCTCGTTGGAGCAGTAGCAAGATAAGTTTCATAGTCTTCTGCTCAGTCATTTTGTGAGGCGGAGAGATTTGTGTTTTTCATTTGTGTTACAGCCTCATCCGAACTACATGTAGAAAGGATGAACTCATGAGCTCGCAAAGTAAAGTTTTACAAGCGAGCATACGAATTACGAAACCTTGTTTTGAACTTCCCAAGGCTTCATCGGTTGATACGCGTGGAAAGAAGCTGTCCTCCCAATTTGGAGACCCGAAATATGGGCAACTGAAGCCTCATTTGGATGATAATAGACAAGATTGGGTGTGGTAAAGCAGAACTTCACCAAGTAGGACTCCGTCAAGGTCTGATCTGGCAATTGAGCGTCACGTCACAAAGCTGAGGACATGGCAGGGCGGCTGTGGGGGCGTTTCGACACCAATGATCATAAATTGAAGATGAAACTTTGAGGTTGATGAAATGATTTGTTCCTAGACGAATCCGAGTCATTGGTTGTTGCCGATGTCAACGTGGCTCTGTCAAGAATTTCCTCACCGCCTCGCCGCCTCAACTCAAAACGTCGTGTCCAGAACATATCCAGCTTGGACGCCAAAATCCAGACCGCCCGAGTCTCAGCTGCCATTGGAACTCAAATCCACGAATCTTTTATCCGGGCCGACCAGGACAGCTTCTCACTTCGGAGACATGACCATCTAGCTACCTAAGCTCTCAACATGGCATCAACTTCTCTCAGCCCCATCGCGAGTTTGGCTACTTGTCCAACATCTTCATTCCGCGCCTGAATCTCCTGTACATTGGCACTGGCGCAGCGCTTAGGATATGACTACGTGAGGAATGGCACCTTTAACAATATCAAACCTGCCAAGTGGTTTCGCTCTGTTTATTAATTTGCCCATTCGCCCAGGATTTTTCTGCTATACGCTCGCCAGATTCGGCCCCCAAATGGCTGAGGAAAGGGAATGTTGACTCTCCTTTCTCCTCTCTTCGGAAACCTTTCCCGATGAGCTTCTATGGCGTTCAGCGAGTGCAGCCATGGGGGAGCTTTCGGGATACACACTACTGCAACACCACACCGAGCATACACAACAAACGAGCATATTTTCAAGTCAAGAGACGGTAAGACCCCGAAGCTGGGCGAGTGCTAACTCGATGGTGACTAAAAGATACATGAATTGGGAAGTTATCCCACAAAACAAGGAAGTACTGACCTCGTGTGCCTGGGCGAGGTAGCATACAAATTCTGATATCCTCGGAATTCCTCTGCATCGAAGAACCCGACCATTTCGATCCAGAGCGAAGAACACGGGGTCAAGCCAAAGACCGAGAAAGCCCCCACAGGAAAAGAAAGTGCTCAAGTGAATGGATTTCTACATCCTTGGGCGAGGTACAATCACCGCAGTCCCTCGTTGCGTTTGAAGGATGATGTATTACGGAAATCCAACGATCCGGGCGAATGCTACCGACTGTGGTCTGAGAAAGGAGGGAATAAACAATGCTGGAGAATAGATACCCTCCATACCTAGAGGGAAATACCCACAATCTCTCTTGTCTCTCTTCTTGGCGTCATCCTATCCCAAGAATGCCTCCGCATGCGGATATATATCTGGTTATTGGTTTCAAGCAGGGGTTCAGACCAGGAAACGAGTCAGGAAAATTATTAAACTTCCTCCACAGTGTCTTTCTGGTGGCAATGAGCATCTCAGCATTGATTTTTCATTGTTCTTCTTCGTCTGGCCATTTCGGGCTTTTCTGCAACCCTGTCCTCGCTTTTCCCGATTCGCATCTGTCTAGGTACGGTAGTCTGTTATTGTGATTGGATGCGTTGGTAAGTTCGGCGCGGGGGCATGAATGCGGGGATGGGAGAGTTTTGAAATCTCACTTGCTCAGCCGGTCTCACTCTTTGAGCATTCGAGGGTGAAATCTTAGGATACGGAGCATTCACGGCGCTGCTTTCTTCTCGTTCTTCTTCCTCCCTACCAAGTGTGTCATTGTGGGAATGTATCTATTTTCCTTTCTGTGTAGAGATTATGCCTCGTCTGAAGCATACATGCAGTCTGAAGCATACATGCAGTCTGAAGCATACATGCAGTCTGAAGCACACATGCAGTCTGAAGCATAGAGGTATTACCAAATATCCAAACAAAGTCCCATGCCCAAATCTCCATCCAAGAAATGCCTCATAGGCTCATTTCATCTCGACAAATGCCTCAAATCCTCAGCCTCGTCATCCATCTCCGCGTCCCCACCCTCAGCCTCACCCCCACCAAGCATGTGCATTTCCTCCTCTTCAACCCCACTCTCCCCATCCCCATCAACTACACCCTCTTCATCAACCACCCGCCCTCCATCTCCCTGTTGCTTCTGCATAGCGACAAACACTGCACTCCCAAGAATCAGCCCACTACCTCCTAAACTCCACCATCCAGGACTCTGTCCAAAAATCAATTTATCTAGTGCTAACGCAAAAAGCATGTTCGTGTAAATCATATTCGTGGCTCTAGCTCCCCCACCTCTGCCTGCAACCGCAAGTCCTTTAGTGAAGAGAAATTGCGTGACGAATCCACAGATGCCTAGGAATAAGAGCATGCTCCATTGACGCAGCCCATTCGGTAAAGCAAAGACTAAAGTGGAGGAGAGGTGGAAGGGTTTGGAGAGAGAAAGAGCCATGAATGAGACGATGGTACACCAGATTGCGAAGGCATTGACACTGAGGAGAGGGTGGGCGCGTGAGCCAATCCATCGAATTGAAGTGAATGCTCCTGCTGAGCCCAAGACGCCTAGCATGGCTACTGCGACTGCGGAGAGGCGTTGGGCGGATGTTGGAGTTGGGAAGGAGGATTCATAGCCATAGTTTGTGGTATTTGTGGACATGGCGTCCCCGACGGTGACAGCTGGTGGTGGTGAGGAGCTGAAGAATGAGGTTGGGCGCGCGATGAGCACGACGCCGAGAAGTGAGATGAGGGAGGCGTATTGGGCGGAGCGGGGGAAGGGTTCCTTCAAGAAGAGGTAACAGGCATAGCTAGCGACGGAGGGAGCCAGGAAGGTGAGCACGACGGCATCCGCTACGGGTAGATATTGGAGAGAATCTGTTGGCAGTTAAGACAAATGATCATCTCTCGGAGAAGGTGTAAACTTACAATACATCCCATAGATCCCAAAGAATCCAGTCAAGCCTCTAGCAACCAACAACAGTCGGATGCCTTTAGCTCCCAGCGGGAAATCAGGAACCTTTGCCCAATACATCCAAGCACAGCAGAAGATCAGAGTGAGTGACATTCTGGCGAATAGCACCTGGAATGGGTGCATTCCCTCTCCTTCAAGTTCAAGAAGTCTCGTAGTGACATTCATCAAAGCCCCAAAAAATTGCGAAATCGACACCAAGAAGAGTCCCTGATTTCTAATCCAAAAATTCTTGCAGGCATTTTTCCAGGACTTTGATTCCGTCGATACGGCTCTAGGAAACGGGGACACTCCTCTGGACTGTGTCAACGATGAGATAGTGCTTATTGACAGCCTCCTGAAGGCCTCTGGGTCAAGCAATGAAGCATCAGCCCTCTTCGCCGGGTTCGGTGATAGATATGTTCGATTGGTGCTGCCATTGAGAGCAAGATCGAAATTACTAGGGATATTCTGCAAAGATTCTAACAGATCATCCTCTTCGTTATCTAGGCTGGGCTTTGCTGGCGAAATCTGGGGGATCCGGTTGTATGCAGACATGATCACTAGGATTCATTGCAGGAGGAGCGGGTAAAATGTGTGTTTTCATGAATCCTGATACAGAAATGAAGAATTACATGAGTCTTGATTCCCTGTAATGACAGTGCCTGTTCACTGGGGATGGGGATAGAGCCCCGCTGCAACTGCAAGAATGAAGGATTGTTTTGTGACGGCAAAGAAATTGTGAGGTTCGAGGATGGGGGGGTGCCATAAAAGAGGTGGGATGGTGTGTCAGCGAATACCTTTTGGTCTAGGCTGTGGAAGTGGGTCCTTCCTCGATTTTGAACTAAAATCTCAGGTTCTTGCCCGTTGCCTTTCAATTGGCGGTAGGCTATCTGGACATAATGGGAATCGACCAAAAAGAGAAGCGGAAAAGACCATACGCCCTGGCGGTGGATACAGGTAATACCTAAATTGTGAAAACCATACGTAACTGCGAATGGTAGTCTTTGAAAATGAGGTTCAAATGCAGCTCAAGCCAATACATGCAAGGCTTGAATAATGTGATGGCGGGAAAGTTGTGAAAACTGTGATCGTCATAGGCTGGGGAGAAAACGGAAGGTTACGCGACATACGGGCAAATATTCCCGCTCCGGTTTCGCTGTCGCGCGTTCTAATATCATGGGAATTGAGGGGAGGGGTACAGCCCCTGGCTGTACAAATTGTGTAAGAACTGCTCGTCTCCTTTGAGTGTTTGCAAAAGGATCCACGTAGGATTCGGACCAGAGTTGTTCAGTCCATTTGAACAATTGGCAGGGAGAAGACGAGGCTCCGTCACAGAAAGGCCTGCGATGGTCCAAAGCAATTGAATGATTAAACCACTGTGTAAAAATCTTCGATTGTAAAAAGCAGTGCCTGGTTTCCCAGCTGGGTATCTTGAGCCATATCAACGCCTCCAAATGTATGCCCAGTCGCAGGAACCATGCCGAAACCATCATGTGACCATCGTAAACCATGCAAAGCCCTCATAGTGACCATGCAAAGAGCACCGTAGAAACCATCGCAGCAACAATCATTTCCCAGCACCAGTGCCAGTACTCTTGCCGCCCACATCCAGATCCATATCATCATCCGCATCCCCTAAAGGCTCCTCCACCAACCCCTTCACGTTGCTCTTCGTAATCTTATCATCGTTCACATCTAGCGTCTTCCGTGCTTTGTCAATGTCGTCTTTCTTGCTGAAGATCTCCTCGATTTTCCCGAGATACTGCGGGTTCTTGCGGCAGGCGAACTTGATATCGTCAAGCTTGATTTTCTGCCTACCCACGAGCTGGGCCGAGCGGTGGGCTTCGAAGCAGAGCTCGGTGATGAAGTCGGTGAGAAGTTCATCGAAGACGCGCTTGGTGAGGTCCAGGCTTGGCTGCGCATCGCCATACGCGAAAAGGAAGTGTTGGACTGTGAGGTGATATTAGCTTTGCAATGAAAGCACCGCATAAATTAATGATGTCAATCGCTCAACGATTGTAGGTGATTGAAAACGGACACCTTGGATAGCTAGTAGCTATCCTTGATGTCCCTCACTTCAATTACTGAACCACAGTGAGCGATTCATGATTGACTGCATCAAAAGGACTCTATCGAGACTTCTAATCCCTGAAACCGAAATGAAGGATTGAGATTTTGCATCCCAATTACTTAGTAAGGCTGAAATTGAGGTACTCACGCTCTTGATCCGAGAAGCTCTGTTGACCACGGTTCTTCCCAATTCTGGCTCGAGGCTCCATTCTTCCTGCGTGTACACGCCAGAAAGAGAATACTTGATGAACGGAAGTAGCGTAGGGTATGGAGAGGGCGGACTGAGAGGAGCGAAATTCGTGTCGTAGAAGTTATTGTACAGATCCAGAGTAGGAACGTCTGGGTGACCGCGAAATGATTGAAGAATCGGGGAAGGTGGGAGAGTCGGTAGCTTAGCAGATGATGAATAAGGGTAATTATAGGTGGTCTGCGTAAATCTCAACGAGGTCTGTGGTTCGTTCGGATGGCGTGAGGGATTCGGGGGTAATGGAGGATCTGCCCAAATGATCTCGCAATTTCCGTACTCGTCGCACTTTCATTAGTCCATTTCCAATGAACTCTCTTCTTCGGTGGTGGTGGATTGTTCGAATTGTTTGAGAAGTCTGACGCCATCTCAAATTTGTTGCTGTGTCGGCATTCGGAGAAAGTAAAACTCCGTGACGACGCTGGGATAAAAGTCGGCCCGTGACTCTCCCAACTTGCGAAAGAGAAGTCTCGCATGTGTCGAGCTCAAAGGTGACAACTTTCACGAAATCTCACTCTGAATTTCAGATCAAGCAACCATCATGGTAAGTAAATAAATTTCTTGAAATTCTTTAAGCCCAATTTTGTACATGGCTAACTTTTATACAGTCTGCGCTCTTCAATTTTCCATCAGCGCTCCTCTGCCTACTCCTCCTCATTTGCACCAGCGCGTACTTTCACCAACTCTTCCCGGGATGGATGGATAGGAATAAAGATGGGTAGGCAAACCCCGAGTTTATTCTTGAGTTCTTCGCTGATTCAGTTTACAGAGCCGTTGTTGGGATTTTCTGGAAAGCTGCTAGAGTTGGAGAGCGGTTAAGCCCATACATAAGTGTGTGCTGTGTTATCATGGCTGTGAGTTACCTTTAATATGGGTCCACTTTATTATACTGATTGTGATAGGCATCTCTATTCATTGGCACATAAGCGTATTTGGGTATAAATGGATTGGCGTTATGGATTCGGGATGTACATAAGACTCCTTATGGATGGAATACGATACCGGATGGCAGAGAGATCGCAGCGGGATAGCCACGTCAGGGATCAATGCATGTATATGCCGCGGAATCAATAATTACGTCTGAATTATTCGTGCCTCTTTGCTCAGAAATGCTCCTTCATACTCGTACGATGTACTGGACGCCCAATCCATGCCAAACCAACGCCATCGCTAATGCTGGAAATAAAACCCAATGCCCATCCTTCAAGTTCCTTGTCAAGCATGGAAGCTTGTAGCATCACTCTCGTTCTCTCCCCAGATATCCCTACTCTCCTGTTCCACGGCTCTCATCGCAACAGCCACCTCTTCCAATTTGGCAACGACATCCAATACACCGCCATTGACCCTTTGAAAGTATTTGTCGTTGGCCTCTCTCCTTCTCCTTGCCAGCAAGATATCCGCCTCTGTCTCTTCTTCCAACTCACTTCCCATCCTTTCAGGCGCCGCAACTCCACTACTCCCAGGTCTTCCACTTCCACTAGCAATCGTGCTTCCCCTCGCTCCGTCCGTACCAAGCGCATCCAACGCACTTCTCCCCTCGCTCCCTAACATACCACCCACAGCTTTACTTCCCAATCCCTTACTCTCTTTGTCCGCGCTCTCCACCGCATCATCAGCCTCACTCCTTGCCCAAGCTTGCGCCAGTCCAATTTGCGCAGCCCTCAGCTCCTCCAGCGCTTTATTATGCTCCGGCCCAAAAACATGCGTCCCATTAGCAGCGCTCAATTCCACTTCCTCCAACGTGCTCTGCATTTCCGCCCACAGCGCATCCGTCCTGTCAGCCTGTTTCTTGACTTCCGAATCCTCTTTTTCTCTCACAGCAGGCCTCTGCAACGCTGTGCCCACAGCGGAATCTGTTGGGCCGTCAAGTGTGACATTGCGTGGTGGCATACGTTGCGAACGTTGTCTGATGAGAGGAGCTCGAGTGGGGTTCAAGTTGGAATTATTTGGAGCGGTAGTGACGCCTGGGAGAGAGACGTGGGAGGCATTTTGGGAGGGCGGGCCAAGAAAGAGCGAGGGGGGTGGTTCTCGGAGTAATTTTGCTCGTGTTTTGGGTGATTGTGACATTCTTACATGCTGTAGAACGATGGTTGCAGGAACGTTACCAGCAGTTTGAAGACTGTTGGTTCTTAAACTCGATATCGGCGAAATTAATGGCCGATGTTGGCCACAGATTTAAGGCAATAATAAGGCCGCAAGAAAAGCCCTTCGCTTAGCGCATTTTCGCTCCGCACTCAGAAGCGCATTTTTTGAATATTCGACCTTCGATTCAAGTTCGACGACAACCCACGACAAACAATTCTTCAGCACCCATTATCGCCATAAACCGGTATGCACACCTTCCATACCCTCCCTCCATTCTTTTAACCTGCAAACTCAATTCTAACGTACCACTTGGATAGCAATCATGGGTAAAGGAAAGCCCCGTGGTCTCAACGCCGCCCGCAAACTCCAAAACCACCGCCGCGAGCAACGATGGGCCGATCTCTCATACAAGAAGCGCGCTCTCGGAACCGCTTTCAAGTCCTCACCCTTCGGAGGTTCCTCGCATGCCAAGGGCATAGTTCTGGAGAAGGTTGGAGTTGAGGCAAAGCAGCCCAACTCTGCTATTCGAAAGTGTGTTAGGGTTCAGTTGATTAAGAACGGAAAGAAGGTCACTGCTTTCGGTACGTTTGGACACCAGACTGTCGATTATAATCTGGACGGATTGAGTTCCAATTGAGAGATGGGGATGGAACTGGAATTGAGGGACAAGGCTAATAATGGATTAATATAGTCCCAAATGATGGTTGTCTCAACTTCGTAGACGAGAACGACGAGGTCCTTCTTGCTGGTTTCGGTCGTAAGGGAAAGGCGAAGGGAGATATTCCCGGTGTTCGATTCAAGGTCGTTAAGGTCTCTGGTGTTGGTTTGTCTGCGCTGTGGAAGGAGAAGAAGGAGAAGCCAAGATCGTAGAGGATTGGGATAACTTTTGAGAGGGCAAGGGAAATGGTGTTATCTGCGTTGCACGGCCGGGAATTACTGGCTTAGCATGTTCATCATGGTCGCACAATAGAATACGATCAACCCATACTCGGATATTCTCGATGATGTTTGTAATGGTCTGGGCTCTGCAACAACTCATCAGACTTTGAGTCAGTGTCATCACGTCTGTTACGAATCCATTGGATCACATCTACGCTACCTACAGCGATCATCGGATTTTACTTGCAAAGATGTGCATCTAGTCAAGTTAAATCTTTGTTCAGTTCAGCGGGTTTGCAAGAAGTAATCGACACGTTAAAGTAGCTCGACATAACTAAAACTGTCGCTATGCACAGGCTTTTAAACATAAATACCTGTTGTTCAGACTCGCTCATTCATTGCTACAGACGGCAATCCGATGAGCCACGCATCCATGGGCAAGCAAGTGCCCTTAAGACCTGACAGAGCAGAGAATCCTGCGACTAGTATGAGTGATTTGGTTTATTAAGTATGAAGGATGAAAGAGGGAGTAGACATGCCAGTCACTTTACAATCGATTGATAATGCCATAGGCGTTGACAAGGAGAGGTCTGTCAACAACAGGAAGAAAAATAATTCTGCCACGAGCGTGGAAGTCAGTTGCTTATCAGATATTCTGAATGACCACAATCTCTTTCCAGTAAATGAATATTTAATGGCGCATGTCAGATCAAACGCAAATTTCCAAGTGACAGTGTGTACTACATTCACTCACTTTCAGAGCCGTCGTCGTTATCATTTGCGATCTGAGAGTGTGCATTCATTTTGTGATAACGTCTTGAACGAACCAGTAATGTGCGTAGAGACTTGTTTCGTAGAGAGTGTCAAGGGAGTTTCATGAACGTAACCGTTATAGCGCGGCTGACCATCAAACCTGTTGTATTTTCTGAAGGGTAGGGCCCTCACGATGGCTTCTTGGGCAGTCATCCCTCATCTCACAAACTCACTTCCATCTCAGCTATCAAGTGGTTCGGATTTCTCAGTTGTTGGACTTTGTGGTACAAACGAAATTATGATTCAATAAAGAGAACTGAACCACCTATCTAAGTGGTTCCTCCTTGTGTCTGCAATATATGTGCTGGAGGATACTGTCTACATGTATGATCTGTTGTGAAAGAAACAAGAACGTTCTTGTATGAATCAAATAGCAAGGCCAAAAACCATCTCCGAAGGGTTATCAAGGAATGACAAGAATAGTAAGAATAGAAAGTAATCAGTCAGCTCTCATCATCAATCACATCTCATCAACTCCCGACCTGCACCAACACCTGCTTCGCACTTCCCGGACCCCTTCCAAGTGCTTCCTTCGGGCTCACAGTTCCCAACACCGTCTGCGCCTTCGGCACCGCTGCAATCGGGAACCCAAAGCTACCAATCTCCACACCAACCAGACTCTCATAGTCCTTAATGACGGTCGAGTTCACGGCTTCGACATTCCTGTAATACAACTCGGTATCTCCAACTCCGCCACTGACATCAATGCCGCTGAAAGTAAATTCCTGGCTCGTACTCCCATATCCGGAACTTGTTCCAGCACTAGGGCTGCCAAAGTAATGTGCGGTTCCGTTTTGTGTGGTAGAGAGCTGCGTTCCTGAGAAGCCAGAGACCAGTGGCTCGCTTTGGGGTATCTCGGCAAAGGGTTGTAGACCGGTGGGGAAGACGGGCGTGCCTTGGATGGCGAGATCAAGGCCGCGGATTACGGTGGCGTCAATGGTGAAGTTACCGCTTGGCTGGACGAAGTAGGATGTATTGGCGTACAAGGGGTATGAGTACGAGGATTTGTAGTACACGGCGCCGGTAGATTGGTCTGTTCCTATGGTGGACTGGTTGTTTTGCTGGACGGCGCCGAAGTCGGTGTACAGACCGTAGTTGGTAGCAGCGAGGGTTTGGGTCCAGCTTTGGAGGGACGTTCCTTTTTGAGATTTGACTAGGGAGGAGATGGAGAGGTCGCGCTTGACGTTTGTGGTGTAGCTCAGTGTTTCGTTGGAACCGGTAGCGTTTTGGGTCAAGGATTGAGAGAGGCTGATGACTGGCGCTGGAAGGAGGACTGTGGGAGCTCTGCCAGTGGTGATGGAGTTTGCGTCTTCGTCGAGCCAGACGAATATCTTCCCCGTCACGTACCAACTGCTGCCGACCGTTTCGATGATCACTCCATTGCCCTTCCCGTCGTCGAGAATTCCGGCAACTCTGATTTCAAATGTATGTTCTTTTCCATTACAGAGAACAGGAAGCCATGGAGTGATGTCGATCTCGTGTTCTCGCAGGTCAAAAGCATCGATGCCGACAATGGGGCGCCATAATCCCGGAACAACTCCGCCTGTAAAGATGACAGGGAATGGCCATTGAACACCAGCAAGTTGGCCATCGATCAAGATCTGGACTTCTCTCCAAGGACTGTAGCCATATAAAGTCCCATCATATGGCTCGAAAGTGTCGATGTTTGATTGCAATACATTGCTCCACCAGAACTCCTCAGTAGCTTGCCCACAAGCAGAGACGGAGAAAACAGCGCGATTGACGTTTCTGGGAAAGCTGATGGTGTTGGTTGCATTGTCACTGGGTAGCGTGAAGAGACTGGCAGCATCAGAAGCTCCGTTTCTTGCTGAGATAGGAATAATCAAATCAGCTGGCTCGACTGTATCTTGACTGGTAAAGAACGTTGCCGTAAGCGTGGTGTTGAAAAGACCGGTATATGTGCTGTCGACAAGATTCCCCAGGTCGAAAATGAGCGTCTGAGGGGATTCCCAAAAGTACATAAACTCTGTCATGTCCTTGATGTACGTCCATTCGATGCCATTTGTAGTTGGTTCGGCTGTTGAAGTTCGCCAAACTTCCGTGTCTCCAAAGTACATCAGAGCAAGTCTGTCGAACTGGCGGCCTTTTGAAGTGACAGTGAAATTCATAGTCACTCGATTGAACTTGCACTTGGGTGGGGTGTAATTGCCTATCCAAAAAGTCAATCAAAAGAGCTACAGTTGTAGGTGGCGCACATACCAACGAAGGGGATTCCGTAACTGTATGCAAATACATGGTCCATCAGGAGAACCTCGCAACTACTCGAAGGCGATGCTGACGCTAAAGTTGTGGTATTCTCCTGCCCGTCGCTCAAGACAGTCTCATCAGTTGCTCCCTGTGGAGTGAGAACTGGCTGGTATACTTGGAAGACTTCCAGAACCCCTGTTGACGTTAGTGTGGCAGAAGAGGCCACAGCACCATATTTGACAAGATGCTCGTAGGTTCCAGGATGTGCTTCCGCCTGCTCTTTCCAACCGCTGCTAGCGGGCATGCAATCACTCAACAGCCAGCCCAAACCTATACAACATCCGACGAAAACCAATGAGAGTAATTTCCACCTGCCACTGAAATTTCGACTAGAATCTAGACGTTCTTCCTCAGCCCAAAGGCAGTTATCCTCCACGACCTTCTCATAAACAGCACCCGACGTCCGACTTCCTTGCTTTTCAACCCCAGCCCCGTACAATCCCATCATCTCAGGAGCCCCGCAGAATTTTGAAGCCATTGTGATAGTTTGACAATTCGAAGTTGGCGATATTTCTGGCGTTCTATGAATGGTGAGCTTCAGCGGACAAATAGTCGGTGATGGGACCTGATGTGGAAGACCCTTAAAACTGCGGGAGCTTATGATGGCCCTCCGTTGTTCACTCGCAAATAATCCCAGTATCGTTTTCTTGCTGATGCTGCCAAAGGTTGTCCCTCGAAACGGCTCTGGTAGTAATTGAAGACGGCGAATTCGTCTCTTGTCATAACATACGAAGTCGGTTGAGCTTGAATCTTTGCCCAAATCTCGGACAATGCGGCTTCCAGAGTTCTCGCGACTGCTGGATCCTGCGCACCTTCTGGACTGTCTCTCGCAATTTCCAGAGCTTGTGCGACAGAGGTGGCGGCGGGGAAAGGCTCCTGTCTTGAGCCCCCATTGTTACCACCCATACTCATTGAAGATAAAGTTGAGATTGCGGGACCGCGGATAAAGATAGAGATTTTGTTGACAGAAGACGAAAGAGGAAGGTCTGAATCGTCGATGAAGGGCATTGCGGGGAAGAAAAGAGAAAAGAGGCGGTCAAAGATTATAAAAGGAAGCTGCAGCAAGCATTCGGAGGCTCCAAGGCACTCATTTAATTAATATGATAATTTGTATAGGGTAACAGTAGGCCGTCTCACTCAGGCTGTGTGACTATGAATGATGGCTGCAGGAATATGCTTGGCCAAACAATCGGGGACAACGCCTCTTATTTGTTTCTTTATGATATAGACCGTATAGATCGGCAGGTCGCCCGAAATGGTGCAGTCATTTTCAAACCAAGCAGATATCTTACTTACTTGGGACTCCTTAATCCGTCTGTACCCGGCAAACAAGCAATTTGCTTGTGAATGATGATTTCACCCTGTTTCAACGAGGAGCCACTTCGCGAAAAGTGGCTTTAAGGACCGGGAATAGCGTGTATGTGGATTTGAAGCTCGAGCTTTGGCGAAGTGTGGAGACAGACAGACGCGGGTGGTCTTTGCGATCAAACGAATGATCGTTGTTGGTCCTGTCTAAGTGTGAACTGAGGGGTCATTTTCGAGTCAGGATAGGTAGGATTACAATACCTCGGAGCTGCAAAAACGTAACCTAACAGTGGGGGGGAATCACTCTTGCCTGGCCGGCACCTCACCTCGAAATTTCGCAACAGGGCAGGTGAATTAGGTCACAGTTGCGAGTAAGATATGATCCCTCAAGACTCAAGACATGAGCTGACGACTCGTGGAATGGAGGTCAGAGATGTGATGGCCGCTTGTAGTCTAATGTCTACTGACGGCAGTTAAGCTCAATTTCGGTTCTTCCCCGACTGGCTATCTCAGGCCTTTGTGGGACACTAATGCTACTGACAGTTTCCTATCCGTCCCTCTTCAACGTTGATCACTATTTACTACAGTACTGAGCAGCTGCATCTTCCGGCACATTCTGGTATCCCTTTTTGTGAGGGTCAAACTCTCATATACGGAGAATCGTTGAGGCTCAAGCAGTGGCAGCGGATTGTGGCTGAATTGAGTTTGAAATTTGAATTAACAACTCGTCTGAAAGCCATATAAAAATTACCTTCTTTCAGGGCTCATCGAGGCAAGTTGACAGACAACCCTCAGATAGTGTCGGACTTCATTCTCCAGGGATC